>CAJNDS010002348.1:292500-371959 GCA_905221605.1 Symbiodinium natans
CCCCAAAATATAAACCCTCCGGGTCCCAGGACTTCATTTTCTGAAGGGTTCAAAAGGCTTTTGGCAAGAACCCTCGTTGGCCCGAGCCCTCCTGTCCGCGGTCTCCTAAATACACCCGAGACCCAAAGCCCAGGGTTAAGGGTTTAGGGGTTTAGGGGCTTAGGGGCTTAGGGGTTTAGGGGTTTAGGGGTTTAGGGGTTTAGGGGTTTAGGGGTTTAGGGGTTTAGTTTTTAGTTCGAGGGCCTCCAAAACCATGAACATTGTGTGGTTTTGTACCTTCTGTGTTCCGAGGGCTGCGAGAGCACGTCAGAGCCTTGGTGCTTCGCAGTTCCAGTTCCCGGGTGTTTTGAAAGCAGGTGCCTAGGTATCCGCCCCTCATCCCCCCCCCCCCAAAAAAAAAGAAAAAACAATGAAAATTCTACCTATAGACCCTAAATCCTCAACCCTCAACCCTCAACCCTCAACCCTCAACCCTAAACCCTAAACGAAGCCAGGACTGCCCCTGGCGCTTCGGTGACACTCTCACCTTCAAGCTCAACCTGCAGGCAGGCTTCTTCATGGCTTCATGGAACCCCAAAGGCATGGCCATCCTAAGGCCACCGGTTTAGGGTTATTGGGTTTAGGGTTTAGGGTTTAGGGTTTAGGGTTTAGGGTTTAGGGTTTAGGGTTTAGGGTTACCGGGTTTAGGGTTTCTGGGTTTAGGGTTATTGGGTTTAGGGTTTCGGGTCTAGGGACACACCCTCCCCCAAAGAAAACTCGCGCGTGGATGTGGCAATCATAAGCCCAGGAGCTCCCTTGAGAGATTCAGGGCGCCCCCCCCTGTGGTTTAGGGTTTAGGGTTCAGGGTTTAGGGTTTAGGGTTTAGGGTTTAGGGTTTAGGGGTTCCCAAATCCAGCTGCGCCACCATGGACTTAGGGGGGTTTAGGGCTTAGGAAACCCTAAGCCCGGAACCCTAAACAAAAGGACGCAACCCCAACAGCCTCGACCCGACACCCCACATCTTACTCCCTTACATCCCCAAACCCGAAACCCAAAACTACCAAAGCCCTAAACCCTAAACCTTAAACCCCTGGTAGCCCTGGTAACCCTAAACCCTAAACCCTAAACCCCTAAGGATGTCCTGGGCCCGGGGCTGAAACTCAAACTTCGCGCCGTCAGTGACATCACGCGTGGCCACCTGGTGAGTGGGAGGGTCGGTCGGTCTGTGAGATTTGAGAGCTCTCAGGGTTGGGGTTTAGGGTTCAGGGTTTTGGGAGTTTCGGGTTTAGGGTTTAGGGTTTAGGGGTTTAGTGGTTTAGGGGTTTAGGGTTGAGGGTTTAGGGTTTAGGGTTTCGGGCTGCCATGGCTTTAAGTGTTGAGGGGTTTTCAAGGGTTTAAGGGTTTAAGCCCAAACCCTAGCCCAAACCCCAACCCCGAATCCCTAAGACTCCTGAGTAGAGAGGGCGAAAACTTTCAAAACAAGGCAATGTTGAAATTCACCGAAACCCGTCAGCGTCTTCCAGGGCTCCACAACCAGCCCAGGACACTGGCCAGGATTTCTGATTCTAGAGTTTAAGAAGGCCTCATGATCTCAACGGGGGTTAGGGTTTAGGGTTCAGGGTTCAGGGTTTAGGGTTTAGGGTTGATGGTTTAGGGCTAGGGTTTAGGGCTTAGGGTTTAGGGTGTAGGGTTTGGAGAAGAGTTGGATGTGTTGGAAAGGCCGGAGATGTATGTGCCGTGATAATCTTTGCCAGCCCAAGCCTTCCGCCTGAGCAGTGCTTTCCGTCAACCCCCTCCACCCTTTTCATAGTTGGGTACCATTTTACATCTTTAAGGGTACTTAACCCAATAGGGAATATAAATCAACATTTTTTTAATATTATACCAACCATGAACTAGTTTTGTGGTCTCCATTTTAGCATGTGGGTAGTTTTCTAGATTCGGGTCCCTTTTAGGGGGCTTCCCTTTCAATATGGTGTCGTACTATGTAGGGACCCAATGAGGGAACCCCATTTTAGGGGTGTCGGGGGTGAAAAAGGGCTCAAACAACTATACGATCGGTAGATCCTGAACTTGAACAACAGACCCTCCTGCCAGCTCTCCGAAACCATAAACGCGTTCGGAGGACTTTAGGGTTTAGGGTTTAGGGTCTAGGGTTTGCGTTTAGGATTTAGGGTCTATTCGGTGAGCAGTGGTCCTGATTAATGAAAAGAGGGAGTGACATTTAGACGAGCCGACAGACAGGTTCCCACAGCGTCTGCCTCCCAAACCCCTAACCCTGAGCCCTACAACCCTAAACCCCCCAACCCCCCCTTCAAGCCTCGTAAGCCTTGAAGCCCTAAACCCCAAACCCCTCCTAAATCCTCCCTTTGCCCTAACGCCCTGAACTCTAATCCCCCTAAAACCTCGTAAGCCCTTAAACCCTAGACCCTAAGCTTCCCCTGAAGCCTCGTAAGCCCTGCAACCCTAAACCCTTACCCGAAATTTAAACCCCTAACCCCTCGTAAGCCCATCTCAAATCTCTTAAGCTCAAAGCCGCCCGCGCCCGCGTCATCCTCTTGGCCCACAGCACAGAAGGAGGAGGCAAAAGGCTGGAACAACACGTTCCGGCCTGTTGCCCTCCACCAGAGCATTCATTTCCTACTTCAGGGTTTAGGGTTTAGGGTTCAGAGTGTTTAGGGTTTAGGCTCACTGAAACAACCCTTTCAACTCTGACCTACTTTGCTATCCAGACCTTGCCGGGAATGTTTCGGGCAGCCCCATACTCACAGCCAGAGGCTTGAGCCCTGTTTGCCCCCAAAAAACCCAGAGGGCTCCAAAGACCCGACTCTTTCTTGGCGGAGGCAGCGAAAAATCCCTGAAACCTACACCCTAAACCCTAAACCCTAAACCCTAAACCCTAAACCCTAAACCCTAAACCCTAAACCCTAAAGCCTTTAAAAGAATGCGAAGCAAACGACGAAACACTCGAGGGCCCTTCTGGGAAAAAGGCTTGCTTAAGAAGGAATAAGTTGATGAGGCCATGCAGAGGATCTGTGTACTCCCTATGTGGGCCGTGATCCTTTGGCTGCTGGCGCAGATTGCCGCACTTCGGACTACAACATGGGGTTTAGGGTTTAGGGTTTAGGGTTTAGGGTTTAGGGTTTAGGGTTTAGGGCTTAGCCACCTTTTGGGGGTGCCCTAAACGATTTTGGACAATTTTTCGGAAGGGCTTTAGGGTTTAGGGTTTAGGGTTTAGGGTTTAGGGGAACCTGTAAACCCGAGTGATTTCCGAGAGATTCGAGGCTTCCGGGCCCTTAAACCTAAGCCACCCTTGGGTGTTAGAGGGTACATAAAGGGGTGCATAAGGAGTCCCCTTTTCAGGGCCCATGCTAAGGGACCATGTAACTACCCGGAATACGGGCCATAGAACGCCGTGGCGTTTGGGTGTACGAAAAGGTGCGTTTTACCTGGGTTTTGGGAGGATTCCTAAAACAGGAGGTTAAAAAAGCAGGAAAAAAACTACTTCGATTTATACTGAATTGGGGGCTTTGGTGTTGAATGAGATCGTGCTTCAGCCAAAGGCATGGACGCTTGTGACAGCTTTTCTTGTTACACATTCTTGTGCAGTATGTCGTACAGCGAGGCGAAAATGCGGTAAATACCAGTGTTTTGGGCATCGTCGCAATTGGCATGGACGCTTGTGACAACGTGTCCTGTTCCACATCCTTGCACAGTGTGTTGTACAAAGAAGCGAAAACGCGGCAACTACCAGTGTTTTGTGCATCGTCGCAATTGGCATGGACGCTTGTGACAACGTGTCCTGTTCCGCATCCTTGCACAGTGTGTTGTACAAAGAAGCGAAAACGCGGCAAATACCAGTGTTTTGTGCATCGTCGCAATTGGCATGGACGCTTGTGACAACGTGTCCTGTTCCACATCCTTGCACAGTGTGTTGTGCAAAGAAGCGAAAACGCGGTAAATACCAGTGTTTTGTGCATCGGCGCAGAAACGGGTCTCAGATTGCCGGAAATACCGAAAACACCACGGCGTTCTAGGACCCGTGTTCCAACTACCCTAAGATACCCTAAGCCCTAAACCCTAAACCCTAAACCCTAAACCCTAAACCCTAAACCCTAAACCCTAAACCCTAAACCCTAAACCGTACAAGTACCCTTTTGAACCTCCAAGTAAACCCTCAAGCTGACGTCTGCCCCCCAACGAGACGCAGTTTCTTTTCTCTTGGAAGGCCAGGGGAAGGGGGGGATGGACAGGGTTTAGGGTTTTAGGGTTTTAGGGTTTAGGGTTTTAGGGTTTTAGGGTTTAGGGTTTAAGGTTTGGGGTTTGGGGTTTGGTGTTTGGTGTTTGGGGTTTGGGATTTTGAACTTGGCGATTTGGGTGTCCTCTTCTCTGCCGGCTGCTGTGGGCTTGGGGCTGAGCCTTGTGCGTGCTTTCTTGACGTTTACATCTCTGATCCCACACTGAAAGGGAGACCGAGCTCGTGGACCCTAAACCCTAAACCCTAAACCCTAAACCCTAAACCCTAAACCCTAAACCCTAAACCCTAAACCCTAAACCCTAAACCCCCAAAAGCTCGTCAAGAGATTGGAATAGAGGCCTCCGATAAGGGCCCACAATTTAGGCCAAGGAGAGCTGTGAGTGAAGGGCCGGGGATGTAGAGCCACAGGACTTGTTCTGAGTCTGGGGCTTTAGGTACTTTTTTTTTACGACTACTCCTACATATACCCTACGGATCCATGTGCCTATATTGTATATACTTGGGCAATGAAGGGGTTCCTACATAGTAGTATAATCCTTCGGGCTATATATATATATATGTATGTATGTATGTATGTATGTATGTATGTATGTATATATAGAGCTTCATCATCATTCATGCTTCTCTAGGCTGTAAAGGGCTGCTTGCGGCTACATCTTTGCAATCCGGAGATGCCCCCACCAGATGTCCGGCAGGGTGGGGTAAAGCAATGTCCAGTTCTATCTGTTTAGAATCTTTACGGCGCTCTACCGAAGGTGCCCCTAAACCCTAAACCCTAAACCCTAAAACCTAACTCCTTACACCGTAGAGCGACCCGAGTCCCCGACGGCACCCTTTCGACCCAAAGCCCTGAAGGTCAGCTGTCGATTCAAAACCCTGTTTGAATCCCTGGCTTCAAACCCCTAGAGTTTAGGGTTTAGGGTTTAGGGTTCAGGGTTTAGGGTTTAGGGTTTAGGAGCACCCCCCCCCCCTCCCCAAGTTTCCTACTAAGAATGGGGGAACTCGCAACCCAGGTACGGTTGCCGGAGCAGTCGCCCTGGAAGTTCGACGAGAGGCTCTTTGGTTTGCGGTTTTGGGGCTAGGAGTCTGGGACTGAGGGTTTGGGGGTTAGGGTTTAGGGTTTAGGGTTTAGGGTCTAGGGTTTAGGGTCTAGGGGTTGAGGGTCTGGGGGTTTGGGGGGGTGGGCATAGGATTTGGGGCTTCGGGTTTGGGATTTGGGGTGTAGGGTTTCGGTTTGGGCATGAGAGTTGGGAGTTGAGCGTTGGGGGTTCGGGTATTGGGTCTTGGGTAGGTGCGTCGGGGCTTAGCATTCGGCGGTTGAGGGTTGAGGGCTTCGGGTTATGGTTTAGGGTTTGGGCTGCAGCATTCGGAATCGAGGGTGGAGGGTTTGGGGTTTTGTATTCACGGTTTGGGGTCTAGCTTTTTGAGCTTAAGGTTTTGGGTTTAGGGATTAGCTTCTGCGCTTTGGGGTGTAGGCTTGAAACCCTAAACCCTAAACCCTAAACCCTAAACCCTAAACCCTAAACCCTAAACCCTAAACCCTAAACCTCAACACCCTAAGCGCTAAACCCTAAACCCTTGCGGGTGGTGCTTGTTGGGATGAATCGCTACGATGTATGGGGTTGAGGCTTGGATTCCCTATGCCTCGGCCCATTCAGGGGCTGAAGGTTTGGGGCTGTTCAGGCTTCTGGGTTTACGACTCTTTGCTTCAGAACCCCCCCCCCCCCCCCCAACCCCAAAAGGAAAAGCAGAAGTTACAAATTAAACTAAAAAATATAATGAGAAAAGATGAACAACAAAAGCAACGTTCTTCCTTATAATTCTGAGGTCAATAGAGTAGGGATTCGTGCCTTTCATTTTCATTCTCTGGGGTGCTTAAGCAAATAAGGGCTCGAAACCCTAAACCCCAAACCCCGAAACCCTAAACCCCAAACCCCAAACCCCTAAACCCTAAACCCTAAACCCTAGACCCTACAAGGGCGCAGGGTTTGTTATCGGAAGCCTTTCTCCAGCCAACCAGGCCGAAGCCCGCGCTCGCCAGCGTGGGGCCACGAGCTCCTCGCAGCACACGCCTCAGGTACTAGGGATATATGCTGTGTATGCATATATATATATATTAGATTACAATATCAAATGTTGAAAATTGAATAAAAATATCCGCACTTGCTTGCATGCATTCTTGTACACATACATACATACATATATGTCTACATATGCGATAGCCGTTTTATTTGAGGGTACCTTTTTCAGCTGGCTTCTAAAAGAAAGGGGATCGTGCTGCGGGTAGATTGGGACCTCTGTTGCCCACGTAGAGCTTGGCATCTATACAAGGTTTAGGGTCATCATGTAGGGTTCAGGTTTAGGGCCTCAAACCCGCAAAGCTCAAACCCGGAAACCCCTGAAGCCTCAAGCCTAACCCTAAACCCTAAACCCTAAACCCTAAACCCTAAACCCTAAACCCTAAACCCTAAAACCCTAAACCCTAAACCCTCAAACCCTAAACTCCAGGGCTGGCTACGTCGTGGAGAGGGCGGGACCCTGCTGCGCCTTGGATTGTGATACTTTGGACTGAAGGTTTTAGGTTTTAGGGTTTAGGGTTTAGGGTTTAGGGTTTAAGGTTTAGGGACTCAGGTCCTAAACCCTAACCCAGAGGCTCAAAATAGCCCACAAGGATTATGTAAAGAGGGGCCTTTGGGTGCAAAACCTGAAAATAAGAGTCCTTGGAGCCTTCAGGTAAGCCCTGAGCCCCTAAACCCTAAACCCTAAACTAAACCCTAAACCCTAAACCCTCAACCCTCAACCCTCAACCCTCAACCATCAACCCTCAACCCTCAACCCCAACGCCAGCCATTGAGCCCATCAAAGCCCCCTGTGCTCCCCCGGAGCATAGAGTTTCGGCCCCAAAGCGCCCTCCCTAAAGAAAAGGGGCTTAAGCTGGGTTTAGGGTTTAGGTCTAGGGTTTAGGGTTTAGGGTTTAGGGTTTAGGGTTTAGGGTTTAGGGTTTAGGGTGTAGGGTGTAGGGTGTAGGGTTTAGGGTTTAGTTTATGGTTTAGGGTTTACGGTTTACGGTTTAGGGTTTAGGGTTTTTGGATTTAGGGCTTAGGGTTTAGGGTTTAGGGTTTAGGGTTGCTTGCCAAGGACCCATATGCCAGACACCTGACAGCGGACCAGAATGAGCTGCTTGGTAGGGACCCGGGGATGCTTCTCTGCGTCCCTTCTTGAGGATCCTTCTTTAGGGTTTAGGGTTTAGGGTTTAGGGTTTCGGGTTTCGGGTTTCGGGTTTCGGGTTTCGGGTTTCAGGTTTCGGGTTTCGGGTTTCGGGTTTCGGGTTTCGATGGGCCAACCCAGGCTAGATGACACCAATGACACCAATTTCACCAACGACACTGATAGCGACGCCAATGGCACCAACGACACTGATAGCGACGAGGTCACGAATACCACAACGAGCTACACGACGACGAGCAGCACCTACACCACAAGCACTGACACTGTTACCAGCGTCACAAGCACGACAAGCACAGCAACCTCCAGCACTGCCACCTCCAGCACCGCCACTAGCACCAGCAAGACTGCTACTACCAGCACGTCATCAACACTCACGAAAACCACCAGCACCGCCACCACGAGCACGGCAACCACGACCAGCTTCACAAGTACCAGCAGCACCGCCACCACGAACACTGTCACCAGCACATCCCTAACCCACACGAGCAGCACGAGCACGATCAGTTCCACCATGAGCAGCACCACCACGAAGACCACCACTTTTTCGACGACCACGACGCTGACCACCTCACTCACGACAGCCGCCCGGCATGTAATCGGGCAATAAGTCTCGGACTTCAGACTTCTTGCACACTTTTCGGAGCAGAACGAAGTACCAGTCTTGTGTCTTATTTCCGTTTAATGGGTAGTTGTGATCAAACAAACTTCTCAAGACATACAGCTTCTAGCACGTGGTAGAACTTGTGCAGTACTCCGTTTAAACCCCTCAATGTAGTAGAAGCCCCTTAAGCGGAGCCCTATGCGGGCTTAATCACCCGAAACCGTGGGAACAGAGCATGCAGGTTCCGGCGTAGGAATCCGTGCCGGAAGGTTTTGAGGGTTCCGAGAATTCAAGGTTTCAAGCGCAGTATAGTTTGGGGTCTAGAAGGGGGGTCCCCTATTTGCGGAGAGACTCGGAGAAACCCTGTCCATACAGGCCACTGTGACGAGCACGTCAACCAGCACCACGAGCACCACCACTATTTGGGGTCGCCTGGCCCGCATGTGGGGATGCTTCAGGCCTCCCCCACCTCTTGTAGGCACCAAGCCCCGAAACCCTAAACCCTCTAAACCCCACTTGGAGGTTCATGGTACTTATTCACCAACTAGAAACTGTACTTATAACTGTACTGATAAGTATATTACGGCACTTAAGGGGCTTATCAGTGGGTTTTTAAAGTTAAAAGTACATTATTGGGTAATAAGTACCATGAACCTCCAAGCAGACCCTACAACCCCTCTTCGTGCCCGTCTGAGCCTTGGGCGCAAGATGCCTAAACTCAGGCCTTTTGGAGGATCCAAAAAGTAGACCCCCTTCAGGGTTTACTAAGAAGAATCTAAGTAGTAGTATAGGGTTTAGGGTTTAGGGTTTAGGGTTTAGGGTTTAGGGTTTAGGGTTTGGGGTTTAGGGTTTAGGGTTTAGGGTTTAGGGTTTAGGGTTTAGGGTTTACTATTTAGGGGGTTCAACTTTTTGGCTCCAAAGAACGACCCGAATAGTAGTGGAGGGTACTACTCCCAGGGGTCTGGGAAGGCCATGCGGCCTTGTGCCATCCATGGGTTAGGGGTTTATAGGGTTTAGGGTTTAGGGCTTAGGGCTTAGGCTTTAGGCTTTAGGGTTTAGGGTTTAGGGTTTAGGTTTTAGGGTTTAGGGTTTAGGGTTTAGGGTTTAGGGTTTAGGGTTTAGGGTTTAGGAGTCGCCACCAAAGGGATGCCCTTGCGGCGATATTGGGGTTACGAAAATAGGACTCCTGCTCTTTTGGGGGAGTCTATATTAGGGGTCCCCTTATGTTCGGAAACCTCCGCATCGTTTGGTCCACACTTCGCCCTACCTGGAATCCTGTTTATGTGTACAGATTGCTAGTAAGTGCCCCCCTATTTAGCCCTAAACCCTAAACCCTAAACCCTAAACCCTAAACCCTAAACCCTAAACCCTAAACCCTAAACCCTAAACCCCAAACCCGAAACCCTAAACCCTAAACCCTAAACCCATAGGCATAGTGACCAGGTGACATCATTATCGCCCTGGACTTCGACGCCGATGCGGACCAGCGCAGTGCCCTCCTGCGCTTCGCGGGGGACGTCGTGGACAACGCCCCCTGGCAGCCCTAAACCCTAAACCCTAAACCCTAAACCCTAAATCCTAAACCCTAAACCCTAAACCCTAAACCCTAACCCTAAACCCTAAACCCTAAACCCTACAAACCCACAACCCTACAACCCGACAACCCTACAACCCTACAACCCTACAACCCTACAACCCCACAGCCCTACAGCCCTACAGCCCTACAGCCCTACAAACCCCAAACCCTAAAAGCCCTACAAGCCCTACAAGCCCTACAAGCCCTACAAGCCCTACAAACCCTACAAACCCTACAAACCCCACAAACCCTACAAACCCTAAACCCTGATCCCTGAACCCTGAACCCTGCAAACTCTACAAACCCCAAAGCCCTAAGCCCCGAACCCGAAGCTCTCGCCGCAGGCCATGCCAGTGCCGAGGCTAAACCCTAAACCCTAACCCTAAACCAGCCCAAAAAGATTATAAACCCTAAGCCCTAAGCCCTAAGCCCTAACCCTAAACCCTAAACCCTAAACCCTAAACCCTAAACCCTAAACCCTAAACCCTAAACCCTAAACCCTAAACCCTAAACCCTAAACCCTAAACCCTAAACCCTAAACCCTAACCCTAAACCAGCCCAAAACCCTATAAACCCTAAACCCGAACCCTAGACCCTAAACCCGCTGCGCTAGGTTACCGCCAACGCAGGCGGCCTCAACGTCTCCTTCGGCTTGGTTCTCTTCAGTGCTCAGGCCAGAGCTCCGGTATAGGGTGGTGGCGTACTGTAGTTAAAAATCCACGGAGATTTTGGGGTTTAGGGTTTAGGGTTTAGGGTTTAGGGTTTTTTGCGAATTGTAGTTTAGATGTTGGCTTTGATAGAGGCTTTTGATAAGGCTGCAAGTGAATGACGCGAGGGAGCGAGCGAAATGAACGAGCAAGAGAGAAACCGATGAACGAAATTGCCCCGCGCTCTCTTTCGTTCACGATGTATTGACGCAACGAGGGGCAGACTGGGGAGACAGGAGCCACTGACCCGGTTTTTATGCGAGGTCTCGTGAATTCACAGAAGGCCCAACTAGGTTGCCACCTTGTGTCGCCTCTTGTTGGGCTTGGGGTTTTGAGGCTTCAATCCTACACCCTACACCCTAAGCCCCACCAATTGACCCTAAACCCTCAACCCTCAACCCTAAACCCTTAACTTTAAGCCCTAAGCCCTAAACCCTAAGCCCTAAACCCTAAGCCCTAAGCCCTAAACCCTAAACCCTAAACCCCAAACCCTAACCCTAAACCCTAAACCCTAAACCCCAATTCAAGAAAGGGTGTGGGGAGGACTACGACGTCGCCCTGGAGCCTGGGACGCCCCCAGAAGACTTCCTGGCGAACCTGCATAGTGCAGGTGCGGCTGTGTTCAGGGTTTAGGGTTTAGGGTTTAGGGTTAGGGTTTAGGGTTTAGGGTTTAGGGTGTAGGGTTTAGGGTTTAGGGTTTAGGGTTTAGGGTTTAGGATTTAGGGTTTAGGGTTTAGGGTTTAGGGTGTCGAGTCCTTTTGCCTGCCCAGGCGGTGGGACCTATGTTGCTGTCGGGGGCCCGCCGGATACCGCCCACGCTCTCGACGTCTGCAGCCAAGCGCTCAACCGCAGGAGCGGGAAACCTCAACCCTAAACCCCTGAAACCTGAAACCCTAAACCCTAAACCCTAAACCCCTGAGTTTTTGAAAGCCCACTTCCCAATTCCCAAAAGATCTTGAGACGCCCTCTGAAGCTTCCCCCCAATGCGTGTTCTGAAGGAGGAGTGGCGGGTGGAAGCAGGGAGGGGGATTGAAGTGCGGGGTTGAAGGGTTGCCTATTGCTTGGGCAAGGGGAAGCCCCGAACACCTAAACCCTTACAGCCCCCGAAGTCCAATCCTTAAGTGCACGATCCCTTGACTGCCCCACAATCCTCCAAATCCAAAGACCCTAAACCTTACCTGCAAGAATCGCGGACGTGTCCATCGTCGTGGTGGTGACGTGCCTCTGCTGCACGTGCACTGATGGTTTAGGGTTCGTGGTTGAAGTTTGGGTTCCTTGGCTTCCCGGAGGGACCTATGTGCCCTTCAAAAACGGTAAGTAACTCCACCCACATTTCGTACTGGGTATGTAGGATTGTATTCTCCACCACAAAACCCTCATCACCCTTGGCTGAGAACAGGGCTTCTCGTTTAAGTAGGTTCGCAAATCCTACAAACCCTAGTAACATGAGAAACTCAACAAACTCTGTAGACCCTACAAGCCCTAAAGCCTTCTGCCCCTAACCCTCTTCCAACACCCCCAGAACAAGCCTCTGAACCATAAACCCTGAGTCCTAAACCCTAAACCCTCCTAAACCCTAAACTTTCCTAAACCCTAAAAGCTACACCCTAGACCCTATACCCTAAACCCTATACCCTAAACCCTAGACCCTAAACCCTAGACCTTTTTTTCCTAAACCCTAAACCCTAAACCCCAAACCCTGAACCCTAGAAGCGAAACAAGAAGGAACTCTGAGTCCAGCGATGCGACGCAGACGGAGATCGCGGCAAATCACCTGAAGTACGAGGGCATCGCTGAGGCCAGTGCGGGGGTTGTTAGGGTTTAGGGTTTAGGGTTTAGTGTTTAGGGTTTAGGGTTTAGGGTTTCGGGCTGAATTGGGGCTTAGGGTTTAGGGCTTAGGCTTTGGGGTTCAGGGTTTAGGGTGAAGGCTTCAGCGTTTTGCCTCTACGTGTTGAAGGGCTTTTTGGGCTTGCGGGTTTGTTAGGGTATAAGGCTCCAGGGTCCTCTGCGTCGGTCCCTTTTTGGGGGTTTAGGGTTTAGGGTTTAGGGTTTAGGGTTTAGGGTTTAGGGTTTAGGGTTTAGGGTTTAGGGTTTAGGGTTTATAGGTCTTCCCGTACATCAAGGGACTCCAGAATGGACAATTATAAGGGACTTTTGGGGTAATGGGCAATGCAGGGGCTAGGACGATAAACAAAAAACGAAATATCTATATATCTATATATATATATACATATATATATATATGGCATTTATATAGGGGTTCTATAAAACCCTAAACCCTAAACCCTAAACCCTAAACCCTAAACCCTAAACCCTAAACCCTAAACCCTAAACTCTAAACCCTAGGGCATAACACTTTATAAGGGTCCCGTGTAGGGGTCCCTTCTCATGATCCTTAATGACAGGCTTTAGGGGGAACATCCCACCCTAAACCCTAAACCCTAAACCCTAAACCCTAAACCCTAAACCCTAAACCCTAAACCCTAAACCCTAAACCCTAAACCCTATAGGCATTTTAGGGTCCGCAGGTCATCGTCATCGCTGTTGGCATGGATGCACCGGACCAGCGGTCAGCCCTGCGCCAGAGCGACGCTGGAGCTGAACTATCCGCATGGTTCCGAGACAGGGTTTAGGGTTTAGGGTTTAGGGTTTAGGGTTTAGGGTTTAGGGTTTAGGGTTTAGGGTTTAGGGTTTAGGGTTTAGGGTTTAGGGTTTGGTAACCCTACATTTCCATAAGTTCCCTGAACCCCCTAAACCCCAAACCCTAAACCCTAAACCCTAAGTTCTGTAAGTACCCGAAGTTCCGTAAACCCAGAATTCCCTAAGCCCCTGAGCCCCTATGGCTTACGGGCTTAGAACCTACAGGGTGTTGGGGCCTTCGCAGTGGCGGGGTTATGGGTTTTCAGGGGTTTAGGGTTTAGGGTTTAGGGTTTAGGGTTTAGGGTTTAGGGTTTAGGGTTTAGGGTTTAGGGTTTAGGGTTTAGGGTTTAGACTTCGCGCGTCATGGGAGTTTTTGAGCACATGGCTGAATGTGGCGCTCCGGCTTGGTCATGAAGGTTCTACAGCACTGGTGACAGACGAGGCTGGCTCGCGAATCGGATTCGATGCGCAGATTGAACCGCCGCAACCCCCCAAAACCCGCAAAACCGCAACACCCTAAACCACCCAACCGCCAAAACCACTGAAAAACCTCCCGAAGCCCCAGACAGTTTAAGACCCCGTAGCCCCACAAAAACCACAAAGCCCCAATCTTGTAGCACCTTTTTGCACTTGGAGGCTCAACCCTAAACCCTAAACCCTAAACCCTAAACCCTAAACCCTAAACCCTAACCCCCAACCCCAAACCCCAAACCCTAAACCCCCAAACCCCCCAAACCCCAATCCCTAAACCCCAAAAGCTAAACCCTAAACCCTAGAGCTAAGGAATTGGAGCAGATGGCAACCTCTGAGTGGTTCGAGCACCCTTGCCGCAGGGTTTAGGGTTCAGGGCGTCGGGTTTAACCCTAAACCCTAAACCCTAAACCCATTAGGGTCTATGTAGGTTTTAAATTCCATGGTGGGTTCAAGCGCGAATCTAGAGACGTTTGTGTCGGACTTTCCCTGAGACTCAACCCCCCGATATCTTGAGAACAACCCCCCTCCCCCCCTTCCCCCCTACTTGGAGGTTCAGGGTACGTACAACCAATGAAAAGTGTAGGAGTTCTAACCCACTTAGAAGCCCCTTAAGTACCCTAATAGGGTCATAATTGGGTTACTCAGTAAACCCTAAACCCTAAACCCTAAACCCTAAACCCTAAACCCTAAACCCTAAACCCTAAACCCTAAACCCTAAACCCTAAACCCTAAACCCTAAACCCCTAAACCATAAACCCTAAACCCTAAACCCTAAACCCTAAACCCTAAACCCTAAACCCTAAACCCTAAACCCTAAACCCTAACCCTAAACCCTAAACCCTAAACCCTCCTACCATGAAAGTAGGGACTGAAAGCGCTGCACAGGGGTTTGAGGGGAACCCAACCTGCATTTGAACGAAGGGGGTCTTAGGATTTTTAGGGGTGAGGGCCACCGGAGCTCTTTATAGGGTTTAGGGTTTAGGGTTTAGGGTTTAGGGTTTAGTGTTTAGGGTTTAGGGTTTAGGGTTTAGGGTTTAGGGTTTAGGTTAGCCATCAGATATAGAACTTCCGCTGTGTGGGAGAGAGGTGGAGGTACATGCCCTGGTGCCTGAGCCCTAACCCCTAAACCCTAAACCCTAAACCCTAAACCCTAAACCCTAAACCCTAAACCCTAAACCCTAAACCCTAAACCCTAAACCCTAAACCCTAAACCCTAAACCCAATTCTTGGGACATTATGAGCCCAGAACTCCAAGCCCTGACCCCAGGTACGATTCCTACTACGACCAGGCAAGGGTGGGATGGGGTCTCTGTGCGCTTGGGAGCTGGGGTTGAAATCTTTGGGTTAAGGTGGTAGGGAGTTTGTTGGGTAAGGGTTTTCGGGTTTGAGGGTATTTTAGGGTTTGCGAGTTTTAGGGTTTTAGGGCTGTAGGGTTTTTGCAGGTTATAGGGTTTGGGGTTTAGAGGGTACTTGGGGCTTGAGGTGCAGGGAGCTTCTGGCGCTCTAATCTGAACCTCGCAGCACTCAGACCTGAGATGGGGTTGTTCTGAGCTAGGATCCTTAAACCCTAAACCCTAAACCCTAAACCCTAAACCCTAAACCCTAAACCCTTTTTCGGAATCCCTGGGTCAGGGCATAAGGTGCGGGGGGGGGACCGAAGCGTCAAGCATTTTGTCCTGGAATCTCTCCGCGGGTTGCTCGTTGGCTCCGTCCTGCTGGCTTAGGGTCTAGGGTTTAGGGTTTAGGGTTTAGGGTTTAGGGTTTAGGGTTTAGGGTTTAGGGTTTAGGGTTTAGGGTTTAGTGCTTAGGGGCCCCACTCCATCCTAACGTACACCTTGGGCCCTACAGACCCCAGGCACCGAAGCATCGGAAGCCCCTCATCTCCAAAAGCCCAAGGCCTTACAACCCCCACAGTCCGCTAAGCCCGAAACCCTAAACCCTAGCCCTAAACCCTAAACCCCAAAACCCTACTTGAAGGTTCATTAGGGTGCTTCTAAGTAGGGTCAGAAGTCCTCTCAAGAAGGATACAACTTAACCATAGTTACTGTACTTAGAACCCACTTACGAATATAAGTACACCCTAAACCCTAAACCCTAAACCCTAAACCCTAAAGCCTAAACCCTAAACCCTAAACCCTAAACCCTCCACTTGAACCTCACGAGGTCGGCAGTGCCCGACGACTGCGGAGCCTCCACGCGCCCATTGCGCTGTCCATGCTGGCGCCGTGGCAAGGGGTTTGGGGTTTGGGGTTTAGGGTTTAGGGTTTAGGGTTTAGGGTGTGGGGTTTGGGGTTTGGGGTTAGGGAAGAACAACGTAGGCCCACCGTCCCGAACCCGCTGCTTGAAAGTCTCGTCTCATAGCCATATAATGTTGGGTCTCGCTGGTCGGGTGCTTTTGGCACGTTGCCGAATATGTTGGGTGTGAAGGAGCTTGTCAAGCAGAGCACGGGGGAGCATTTTGTTTGCCTCCGTCTAAACGCGGAACCGCACACCCGCTGCAAAACCCTCCACCTTCAAACCCAGCACACATCCAAAAAAAAACACACACACACACACACCCTCAAACCTCCCAGCCTCTCAAAGCCCTGAGCGCTAAACACAAAATACCCTATACCCTAAACCGGAAACCCTGAACCCTAAACCCGAGAAGAGGTCAAAGCTAGGGCTTTGCAAAAACCCGAGTGATATTCTTTTGAGTCCCCAGGCGGAGAAGATGATTCCACAGTTCTCAGCCGCACTCTCAAAGCCAGTTTTTGCGAGGGGTTTCGGGTTGGGGGGGTTTATAGGGGGTTTTGGGGTTTCGGGGTCTACAGGTTTAAGGGTTTTGGGGTTTCGGGGTTTCGGGGTTCAGGGTTTCGGGGGGTGGGTTGAGGGTTTTGTGTTGCTGTGGCAGACATCCGGGGCCAAACGAGCCCCAGAAGGAATGGGCACAGTACGCATGGACAGTACCGAGCACCTGTCGAGGCACTGGATGTGTTGTTGGTATTGAGCATTGTTTGCCCAAAACTTGAACCCTAAACCCTAATCCTTAAACCCTAAACCCCAAACCCTTTCCCTACACAAAGGCCCGAAATCAACGTACCCGGAACCCTTTTGAGACCCTAAACCCTAAACCCTAAACCCTAAACCCTAAACCCTAAACCCTAAACCCCAAACCCCAAACCCCAAACCCCAAACCCCAAACCCTAAACCCTAAACCCTAAACCCTAAACCCTAAACCCTAAACCCTAAACCCTAAACCCTAAACCCTAAACCCTAAACCCTAAACCCTAAACCCTAAACCCTAAACCCTAAACCCTAAGCCCTGCAATGAAGGAGGTCCTGCTGCAGATTACCTCCACCACGGCGCCCGCGAAGGAGTCGCGGGGCCTGGGGGCAGGCATCATCCTTCTTGCTGGAGCCTCAGAAGTGGTTCAGGGTTTAGGGTTTAGGGTTTAGGGTTTAGGGTTTAGGGTGTAGCGTTTGGCTGTTAGGGTTTTTGGGGGCTCAGGGTTCAGCCCTAAGTCCAAGGGCCTCGCAATTTCTATTCAGGGGCGTCAAGATCTCCGTCCCCAGGCAATGTGCGCAAACTGCCGGCCTAAACCCTAAACCCTAAACCCTAAACCCTAAACCCTAAACCCTAAACCCTAAACCCTAAACCCTAAACCCTAAACCCTAACGGGCTCCTTGGAACCCATTCTGGTTCTGCAGGGTTGGGGTTCGGGGTCAGGGTTATCCACTTCGAAAGACTCAGCTGATGAGATTCCTAAACCCTAAACCCTAAACCCTAAACCCTAAACCTTAAACCCTAAACCTGAGGCTGTCCTGGGAGCCTTCTGCTGCTTCTCGTGCATTGCAGCCGTTTCCTTCCTCGCGGCCTGGCCGCATGAGGTCCTGAAGCCAGCTGTACCCCAAACCTTAGTAGGGTTTAGGGTTTAGGGTTTAGGGTTTAGGGTTTAGGGTTTAGGAGCTCAACATCCTACTACCTACGTTGCCTTGGATGGATCTCTTGGCGGTTTTTCGTGGTGGACCTCCATGTCGCCTGGGGGTTTGATGCTTTGCTTGGAGGCGGTTTTTACGCCTCAGTCTGCCGTCTCCAGCTCCGAACGACTGCCCGATTGTCAAGCCTGTGTAAGGTCTTTTAATGGCTTCCAGGACGGGCTATTACGCCCTATGGCCCCCCTTTACAGGGTTGATTCTGGGGATTATGGCGCCTAATAGCCCATCCTGGTTGCAGGGGAGTTTAGGGAAGCAAGGGGTCCTTGGCTTTTTTCTTAATTTTCCAAGCTTTTTTCTGATTTTTTGAGTTATGTGAAAACATCTTTTCAAGTTAAGGATAACTTTATGAAAATGCCATGGTGGTATTTTTTTGTATTTTCCAAGCTTTTTCTGATTTTTTGAGTTATGTGAAAACATCTTTTCAAGTTAAGGATAACTTTATGAAAATGCCATGGTGGTATTTTTTTGTGAGATAAAGCATGGAACAAATATTCGTATATTGAATTTTTGGTTTCACCAAAATATTTGAAAATATCAAGAGGTTGTAAAGGCATGGCTTCCCCTATAACCCCTTAAACAAACGCCCTTTATAGGGTTCATTATGGGGGTTGTAGGGCCTAATAGCCCATCTTGAATTTAGGGAGGAAGGGGTCCTTGAGAGGTTGTAAAGGCCACCCTCAGAAAGCAGGAGAGCAGGGTCTGCAGACGCATTGTCCCCCTGTGGCGAATGGATCCTTCTCTTATGCAGCTTACTTCGCCAAGGTTGAACTTGAATCTTTTGGCTCTAGACGCCGGTGTAGTAGCACTATTCAGGTAGTAAGGTTTAACCTTTTTTGTTTCTTTCGTGGTTGTAGGAGAAGTAGGGTAGTGCCAGCAGGATGCTCGTAGTTTCATGACTCTCAGCCCCTTCCTTGAGGTATGCAAGCGCATGCAGGAGGCGGAGGAGGAAGAGCGGAAGCTTTCACAGGTGATGCCGGTACAAGCAGCCGGGCACGAAATTGTTCTGATGGCTTGGAGGCCTTTGAACAAGGACTTCACGGATCAAGATTTCCAGAGTTAGCATGAACATCCGGAGGGGAGCAGGAATCAAGATTGCAACTGGGAATTCTGAATCCCGAGTCCTCAACTAGTTTCCCTCAAACATCGGCATCTGGATTCCGCTACTAGGGCCCCTCCCCTCCCAGACTTCTTTTTGTTTGGGGGCCAGGTGCTTTGCAGCCACTAAACCTAAAACTTTACAAGCCCCTAAACCCCAAACCCCGAAGCCAGGAAGCCGCTTCACCCTGAAACCCTGAAGCCCACCCTCGAACCTCCCCTGCCACCGGTACACAGGACCTGAGCCCCATTAGGGTTTAGGGTTTAGGGTTTAGGGTTTAGGGTTTAGGGTTTAGGGTTCCTTAAACCTTTCTGTTGGGAAACCTCATGCTGGTAAGCCCTCAGATGCGGGAGGCGTGAGCCAAGCACTGCCCTCACCACCAGTAGGAGTAGGTGTATGTGAAGGGATTATGTGATGTCCGGGCACATGGGGTCCCGAGCGATTTCTGCTAACCCCCAAATTGAACCCTAAACCCGAAACCCCAAACCCCAAACCCCAATCCCTAAACCCTAAACCCCAAACCCCAAACCCCAAACCCTAAACCCTAAACCCTAAACCCTAAACCCTAAACCCTCCAACCTGATTGTCAGAGGAGAGCTTGAGCCCGGCTTCAACCCCATTTTCACGGCCGAGGTTTTGTGCTTAGATTCTTTAGGGTTTAGGGTTTAGGGTTTAGGGTTTAGGGTTTAGGGTTTAGGGTTTAGGGTTTAGGGTTTAGGGTCGGGTTTCGGCTCTTGCGGTTTAGACCCTGCTGTACAGCTTCGAAACCCTAGAGTCCTAGACCCCTAAACCCTACAATGAGTCCCTAAACATCCTCAACCCTAAGCCCGAAGCCCTAAACCCTAAACCCTAAACCCTAAACCCTAAACCCTAAACCCTAAACCCTAAACCCTAAGCCCTAAGCCCTAAGCCCTAAGCAAACCTAAGGCATCCTCCTCGACGGAGCCAGCGGAGCCCGCCGATCCGCAACCTCGACCCAAGATTCGAGTGGAGGAGTACCCTAAACCCTAAACCCTAAACCCTAAACCCTAAACCCTAAACCCGTGGAGGAGCCGGATGACGACATGCAGCAGCAGGCGGCATGAAGATGGGAAATGGGGGGGGGGGGGGTTTAGGGTTTAGGGTTTAGGGTTTAGGGTTTAGGGTTTAGGGTTTAGGGTTTAAGGATATTATTTACTTTTCCTTTGTTGGGTTGCGGAGGATGAGAGTTAGGAGTTTTTCCAGGGGGCTTAAAGGGCTAACCTAGTCATAGTGTGGGTACCAACAGAAGGACCCTCATCCTACTGGGATTGAAACTGCGTTTCGTTTTGGGGCTTAGGGGTCTAGGGTTTGCATGAACCACCCTCAGCCCCAAGCCCTAAACCCTACCCCCAAACCCCTGCCCTTAGCCCAACTCCAACAAGCCTCCAAAAGTTTGAGGGCTTGGCGTTTAAAAGTGGCTGCAAACCCTAAAGCTTATACGCCAATCTTTTTCCTGAGGTTGTTATGGTCTCGGCTTTACCTTACCAAGAGTTGCCAGTATACCTTCAAAGAAGAATGGAAGCCTACTTGAGCTGTTGTGCAACTTTCGATTATTGTATTATGTTGGTCGGGTTCTCTGGGAGACTCTGGGGGGCCCTAAATACTGGCCTTATCCGGTCGCTGGCCCCAAAAAACCCTGAACCCTAAACCCTAAAAACCCTAAACTGTCGGAAGCTCCTCCCCAAAACAACAGCTTGCACAGATCAAAGCTGCCATGGCAGCACAAGACCTCCGCAGACTGCCCCCTGGCACCGCAAGAGTCGGGTCTTTTCAAAAAAGATCTACTATGTGCTTCAGAACCCTAGCCTAGAAACAAAACATGGTTTCGAGCCCTTATAAGGAAGTTGATTGTTTTCGAAGATAGTTTCAATAATCTTTAATTAAATTGGCCCTTTAGGGGTCTTTTCGGGTTCAAAAAAGACCTATTTGCTTAAGAACCCCCGAGAATATAAGGCCGTGTGCCAATCCTAACTGCTTGTAACAGGGTCGTGGCCCACACACGCGACATACCCAGGATATGTATCAATGCCCGGGGTTTTGCGACAGACCTGCTTGTTGTTGTCTTGTTTCCCCTTTTGGCTTCCAGTCGTGCATGCGCGCGACAGAGGTCCGTATCAAGACGGGCGTTACATAGGTCTGTAACAGATGGTTTCGCGCGCGGTCCGCGACAACCGGGGGTTTTGGCACAATTAAATAAGACAATTTCGAGAATCTTTATCCTGCCCTTGGAGGGAGGTTGACAATTTTTGGAAGATAGTTATAGTCTTTATATTGCCCTTTAGAAGGAAGTTGATTTTTTTTGGAGGGGGGGGGTTTAGGGTTTAGGGTTTAGGGTCTAGGGGGGGGTCTCTTAAGCAATTCGTGGGAGCGTTTCAGGGGTGCCGGCGCCAGCTCAGGAACTGGAAATGGACTTGGAGTTGATTTTTTTTGGGGTTTAGGGAGTGTAGGGTTGAGGGTTTAGGGTTTAGGGTTTAGGGTTTAGGGTTTAGGGTTTAGGGTTTAGGGTTTAGGGCTTCGGGTTTAGCAATTATAGGCTTTACAGCCCCTCCAAACCCCAGACCCTAAAGCCCTAAGACCTGCCAAAAGCCGAGGCGGAAGTTGCTCTCGGAGATCTTGCTCAAGGGCTATCCCCCAAAGAAGTACAACGTTCACTCCCCAGAGCCCTTCTGTGGGCGGCTTGGGGGCTTCGGGGGCTTTCTCTGCCACTTCATAGCTGAATGAGTGCACTTTACACTTTCTGGGATACGATAGTTATTTCCCCTGTAGAACTGAAAGTGTACACTTTTGGGGGGGCTTATGAACTCAGCAACTAAGGCCATAGAAGCCCCTAAACCCTAAGCTTTAAACCCCAAGCCCTAAACCCCAAACCCCAAACCTCACCTCGCCCCCTAAGCCCAGCCCCCCTCTCGCCCCCTATTTGGCTCCCCCTTTGACTGTTCAATTGCCGAGAATCCTAACCGTGTTTGGGGTTCAGGGTTTAGGGTTTAGGGCTTAGGGCTTAGGGCCCGAAACCCTGAGCGCTCCAAGGCAGGACCACGGAGCTTCATATGGTCCAGTACATTCTCTTAAAGGGATGTATGGGCCCTTAAATTTGTGTAGGGTATGTAAGGGGGGTGTCTATTGTGGTCCCCTTTTAACAGGGCCCATACTGAGGGACTACCCTAAGAAAGCTACCAAGCCCTTACGCTTTGACCCTATCAAGACGGCCATAGTCAGCAACGCCCCCGACACAAACGCAAATCCCCGGCCAAAGCCCACAAGATCTAAACACACACACAAGCCCCCCCCACCCCAAAATCTCTACAAACCCGAAGCGTCCGAAAATCCTAAACATCCTAAACGCCCTAAGAACCCCGAAAAGTCCACAAACAGCCTAAAACCCCCCTAACCACCCTAAAGCTCTCAATTCCTCGAACCCTCAAGGTCTCAAAACACTCCGAAGCCTCAAACCCGCAGTCCCTGAAACCCTCGCACCCTCAAACCATAAAGCTCTCAAAGCCTCAAATCCTAAAATCTAACTTGGAACCATGGGCCCCAAAGTATGGTCCCTTACCCTTGTTTATAGGGATTTCCGAGGTATGTGGCCTTATTGTGTATAGTGTATATGAGGGTTCTACAAGAAGGGACCCAAATTAAGCGCCCATACACGGACACTAAACCCTAACCCTAAACCCTAGACCCTAGACCCTAAACCCTAAACCCTAAACCCTAAACCCTAAACCCTAAACCCTAAACCCTAAACCCTAAACCCTAAACCCCAGGAGGAGTATCTCAGGGCACAGACTCGGAACCTTCGCCTAAACGTCCTCCTCTTGCTGATCAGGCCTTGGTCCTCCGGGCTCTGGAGTGGGTCGAGGCAACCTCCGCGTTTTTTTTTTTTTTTGGGAGGGGGGGGGGGGTTAGGGTTCAGGGTTTAGGGTTTAGGATGTAGGGTTTAGGGTTTGGGGAGTTTGGGGAGGTTAGGATTTTGGGTTTATGGTTAGGGTTTCGGTGTTTTTGGGAAGTTTAGGGTTGGGTTGTGTAGGTAGGGAGTCTAGGGTTTAGGGTTTGGGGATTTTAGGGTTGAGTGCGTAGGGCATTGGGGGGAGGGGGGTAGAAGCATGCAGACTTGATGAACAGGGTCTATTTAAGTAATTTAATTTAGAGTGTCTAGGGCTTTAGCACCCCTCGTTTTCGGGGCCGAATTTCGTCTTCAGGAGCCGAATTTCGGCTTCAGGGCCGAATTTCGTCTTCAGCGGCCGAATTTCGTCTTCGGGGCCGAATTTCGGCTTCAAGGGCCCAATTTAGGCTTCAGGGCCAAATTTAGGCTTCAGGGGCCGAATTTCGTCTTCAGTGCCGAATTTCGTCTTCAGGGCCTAATTTCGGCTGGGCCGAATTTCGTCTTCAAATTTCGTCTTCGAATTTCGTCTTCGCCACCCCCGGAAAAGGGGACCCACTTCCCCGGATCTCTGAATGTGTTACATATATATATATATATTATCTATATATATATATATATATGAGAGAAAAACCTTTCGGGTCTATTTTGCTTCTATGCTTGCTTGTGTATGTGAAAGTGAAAGTAAATAATTTAAATTATTTAAATAATTTAAATAATTTAAATCGAGCCTTTGTAAGGACTTCACCAAGAAATCTAAATATTTAAATTAATTTAAATAATTTAAATAATTTAAATAATTTAAATTATTTAAATACGGCCCTTTAATTTATTTAAATTATTTAAATTGTCAAAAGGGTTTTCGGGGATTTAAATAATTTAAATAATTTAAATCGAGCCTTTGTAAGGACTTCACCAAGAAATCCAAATATTTAAATTAATTTAAATAATTTAAATAATTTAAATAATTTAAATAGGGCCATTTAATTTATTTAAATTATTTAAATTGTCAGAAGGGTTTTCGGGGATTTAAATAATTTAAATAAATTAAATGGCCCTATTTAAATTATTTAAATTATTTAAATTATTTAAATTAATTTAAATATTGGGGTTTCCTGGGGAAGCTCTCCAGAGGATTTAAATTATTTAAATTATTTAAATTGTCAAAAGGGTTTTCGGGGATTTAAATAATTTAAATAATTTAAATAATTTAAATAATTTAAATCGAGCCTTTGTAAGGACTTCACCAGGAAATCCAAATATTTAAATTAATTTAAATAATTTAAATAATTTAAATAATTTAAATAATTTAAATAGGGCCATTTAATTTATTTAAATTATTTAAATTGTCAAAAGGGTTTTCGGGGATTTAAATAATTTAAATAAATTAAATGGCCCTATTTAAATTATTTAAATTATTTAAATTATTTAAATTATTTAAATTAATTTAAAAAAAGGGGTTTCCTGGGGAAGCTCTCCAGAGGATTTAAATTATTTAAATTATTTAAATTGTCAAAAGGGTTTTCGGGGATTTAAATAATTTAAATAATTTAAATAATTTAAATCGAGCCTTTGTAAGGACTTCACCAGGAAATCCAAATATTTAAATTAATTTAAATAATTTAAATAATTTAAATAATTTAAATAATTTAAATAGGGCCATTTAATTTATTTAAATTATTTAAATTGTCAGAAGGGTTTTCGGGGATTTAAATAATTTAAATAAATTAAATGGCCCTATTTAAATTATGTAAATTATTTAAATTATTTAAATTAATTTAAATATTGGGGTTTCCTGGGGAAGCTCTCCAGAGGATTTAAATTATTTAAATTATTTAAATTGTCAAAAGGGTTTTCGGGGATTTAAATAATTTAAATAATTTAAATAATTTAAATCGAGCCTTTGTAAGGACTTCACCAGGAAATCCAAATATTTAAATTAATTTAAATAATTTAAATAATTTAAAAATAATTTAAATAGGGCCATTTAATTTATTTAAATTATTTAAATTGTCAAAAGGGTTTTCGGGGATTTAAATAATTTAAATAAATTAAATGGCCCTATTTAAATTATTTAAATTATTTAAATTATTTAAATTAATTATTTAAATTATTTAAATTATTTAAATTATTTAAATTAATTTAAATATTGGGGTTTCCTGGGGAAGCTCTCCAGAGGAATTAAATTATTTAAATTATTTAAATTGTCAAAAGGGTTTTCGGGGATTTAAATAATCTAATAATTTAAATAATTTAAATCGAGCCTTTGTAAGGACTTCACCAGGAAATCCAAATATTTGAATTAATTTAAATAATTTAAATAATTTAAATAACTTAAATTATTTAAATAGGGCCATTTAATTTATTTAAATTATTTAAATTGTCAAAAGGGTTTTCGGGGATTTAAATAATTTAAATAATTTAAATTGCCCTATTTAAATTATTTAAATTATTTAAATTATTTAAATTATTTAAATTATTTAAATTATTTAAATTATTTACATTAATTTAAATATTGGGGTTTCCTGGAGAAGCTCTCCAGAGGATTTAAATTATTTAAATTATTTAAATTATTTAAATTATTTAAATTATTTAAATTGTCAAAAGGGTTTTCGGGGATTTAAATAATTTAAATAAATTAAATGGCCTTATTTATTTAAATTATTTAAATTAATTTAAATATTAAGGTTTCCTGTGAAAGCTCTCCAAAGGGTTTTAAATTACTTAAATTCTTTGAATTGTGAAAAGCGTTTTCGAGCATTTAAATGATTTAAATAATTTAAATCAAGCCTTTAGAAGAATTTCGCCAGGATATTTTTAATTAATATAATTGTGATAACATTGCATTCCTTAGCCTGAGTTATCATAGTTATGATAACTTTAGGCACCAAGCCGAGTTATCATAATTATGATAACTTCAGGCTCCCCAAGCTGAATTATCATAATTATGATAACTTTAGGCTCCCCAAGCTGAGTTATCATAATTATGATAACTTCAGGCTCCCCAAGCTGAGTTATCATAATTATGATAACTTTAGGCTCCCCAAGCTGAGTTATCATAATTATGATAACTACAGGCTCCCCAAGATGAGTTATCATAATTATGATAACTCTAAGCTCCCCAAGCAGAGTTATCATAATTATGATAACTTTAAGCTCCCAAGTACAATTATCATAATTGTGATAATAACATTTTGAGTTGAAGTTTTCACCGCAAGCGCTAAATCGCAAGCCCTGATGCCTAAGATTTTCGGTTCAAGTTTGCATAAGCATGACTCTGGCAAAATTTGGCCAAATCGAGCTACGCATTTCTCATCGCGTACGACGAGCAGCCCGATTTGGCCAAATTTTGCCGGGCAGCCTTCGGGCAAAATTTGGCCAAATCGAGCTGCTCCTCGTACGCGAGGAGAAATGCGCAGCTCGATTTGGCCAAATTTTGCTTGAAGGCTGCCAGGCAAAATTTGGCCAAATCGAGCTACGCATTTCTCATCGCGTACGACGAGCAGCCCGATTTGGCCAAATTTTGCCGGGCAGCCTTCGGGCAAAATTTGGCCAAATCGAGCTGCTCCTCGTACGCGAGGAGAAATGCGCAGCTCGATTTGGCCAAATTTTGCTTGAAGGCTGCCAGACAAAATTTGGCCAAATCGAGCTACGCATTTCTCATCGCGTACGACGAGCAGCCCGATTTGGCCAAATTTTGCCGGGCAGCCTTCGGGCAAAATTTGGCCAAATCGAGCTGCTCCTCGTACGCGAGGAGAAATGCGCAGCTCGATTTGGCCAAATTTTGCTTGAAGGCTGCCAGGCAAAATTTGGCCAAATCGAGCTACGCATTTCTCATCGCGTACGACGAGCAGCCCGATTTAGCCAAATGTTGCCGGGCAGCCTTCGGGAAAAATTTAGCCAAATCGGGCTGCTCGTCGTACGCGAGGAAAAATGCGCAGCTCGATTTGACCAAATTTTGCTTGAAGGCTGCCAGGCAAAATTTGGCCAAATCGAGCTGCGCATTTCTCATCGCGTACGACGAGCAGCCCGATTTAGCCAAATTTTGCCGGGCAGCCTTTGGGCAAAATTTGGCCAAATCGGACTGCTCGTCGTATCCGATGAGAAATGCGCGGCCTGATTTGGTCAAATCTTGCCCGAAGGCTGCTCTGCGAAATTTAGCCGCAAACTTTTGTTTTGAGGTTTGAAACACACCAGGGTTTACAGAAAACCTTTTGTCGTTCGGGTTGAAGGCATGCAGGGGCTTACAGGAAAAAATGCTTTTTGAGGTTGGATTTAGTCGAGCCGGCCTCCCGAAGGCGAGCCGGGTTCATGATACTGAAACTCAGTCCCGGCCGCCCACAGGCAGGCATCTAAACCTAAGCCGGCAATGAAATCTAAACCGTTAACCTTTAAGCTTATAAACCCGAACCCATAGAACGTAAATCATTGGGAACCTTAAGGGTTTAAGGTTTAGGAATTTAAACATGAACCCTAAACCCTTTAAGGTCAGAACTCTAAAACCCTATAGGGTCTAAAGGGTTCAATGGTTCCAACCCTAAAGGTGCTTTCCTGAAATTTGCTTGGGCTGCAGAAGGGAGCGGTGGGGTCGCACCAGATGTTGACCAGGGGCTCTGCGTCAAAATTTGGTGCGATCCGACCGCCCCGCTTCGCTTCTTTTGCTTGCAGAAAGAAAGGGCGGTCGTATCGCACCAAATTTTGACCAGCAGCTCTGTGTCAACATTTGGTGCGATCGGACCGCCCCTCTTTCCTGCTTTTGCTGTGACTGCAGAAGGGGGGGTCGGATCGCGCCAGATTTTGACCAGGGCTCTGCGTCAGAGTTTGGTTGGTGCGATCCGACCGCCCCTCTTCCTTGAAAATATTTTAATTGGGTTTTCTAAATATATGCATTATTTGAATAACTTAAATCCTGCAAGGCGGGTGGGGGGGGGACTGGCTCCTTCCTTGTGGAAGAATTAATGGTGGTGGTGGTGGTGGCGGTGGTGGTGGTTGTGGTGGTGGTGGTGGTATAGGTGCCTCAGACGCTTGCGACTCCTCTATGCTGCACCTGCATTTCTACACATGTAGATGAGTGTAGTATATGTACTATGGTGTTTACTAATATAGGAGAGTATAGAGTATATACTAGTATATAGTATAGAATCCAGTACAGACAAGATCGAAACATGTATAGTATAGTATATCGTACATTATATTATTGTAAACACTATATAGCCTACACTCTAGTATTGTCTTTACTATAGTGCCCAATATAGAATGTAGTGTTGTATATAGCATCGTATGCAGCATAAAGTCTGGTATATGGCAGTACATAGTCTCAAGATTAAAGTTTGAAGTATATATAGTCTGGAAAGCTTTTAGCCGAACACCATAAAGTCACTAAGCAAACACGTCTGACATCACTGAGTGTTCGAAGAAGCAGTCATTTTAATTATGGAATACCCTGGTGTAGAGAACCCTGTGGCCCCTGCCACATATTAATGAGCCGAACATCATGAAGCCAACAAGCAAACACATATGAAACCAATGAGTGTTTGAAGAACCAATGTTTGTTTCAAGGGGTTTAAAGCAATCAAAAGACGGACAGCCTAGATCTACACTCCACGGCTTTGTCAGAGAAAACAGTACCGCGTAGATCCAGGCGAATTGTGACGGATAAAGCCTGCCTGGATCTACGCGCAACAGTTTTTTGGAAAGAAAACAGCACCGCGTAGATCCAGGCAGATTTGGTCCATCGTGGCTTCTCTAAGAATGTGACGGCAAAAGCCTGCCTGGATCTACGCGCCACGGCTTTTTCAAAGAAAACAGTACCGCGTAGATCCAGGCAGATTTTGTCCATTGTGGTTTCTTACAAAATGTGACGGATAAAACCTGCCTGGATCTACGCGCCACGGTTTTTGGTAAGAAAACAGCACCGCGTAGATCCAGGCCTGGATCTACGCGCCACGGCTTTGTCAGAATCCAGTCAGATTTTGTCCTTCATAGTGGAAGGACATTTGCTCACAGTATTTCCCGTCCCCGAGACGCCAGACCCACAAACATAGGCATAACCCCACGGGATTTGAGGTTTAAGGATTTAAGCCTCAAGCCCTGAGGGCTTTAAGGTTCTATACGACCCTAAACTTTAAAGCCTAGAGTCCTAGAGGGTTCAATGGCTCAAAAACCTAAGGTCTGGGCATGTATACCTTCAGCGCGTTTTAGGGTGAAAACCTTTGAACCTTTGAGAGCCCTATAGGGTTTTAGGGTTCTGACCCTGAACGGTTCAGGGTTAAGGTTCTTACACACAAGGCATAGGCTTATGGATTTTAAGGTCTAGGGATTTAAGCCTCAAACCCCATAGGGTTATAAGGTGTTATCGTGTAGGTAGCTAAACCTGCAAACTTGATAGGGTTCAATGGTTCAGAAACCCAAGGTCTGGGCATGTATACCTTCAGCGTTAATCAAGACACAGGCAGAAGATTCATGGAGGACTTACCTTCACAATCAATGGCTCTTTTAAGCCCGTACAAAAATTCCATTAGTGAATCCAGTCTTTTCATATTATGCAAAAGGACATCGTTTATTGGTACTTCCAAACGCACCTATTTTACTTTATTTAACGAGCCTCTAACTTCATTGTAGTGTACTTTTCTTTTTCTTAATTCACCCCTTAGACATGAACTCGATACTATTTGCAGGTTGGGTTTAGTTTGAATTGCCCGGCTTAGCTTTAAATGCCTACATCCTAAACCCTAAACCTGTCAACCTTAACCCGGTAGGGCTTAAAGGTTAAGGCTTAATCATACAGGGTCTCGGGGCTCTCTTTAAAACCCTAACCCCTTGACCGATAGGGTATAAGAGAATAGGCCTGCAAACAATAACATGGAGCTCAGCGGAGCGGGGGGAAGGTAGGGCAGGAAGGGCGAGGGGGTCGGGTGGGTCGAGGGTGTTCAGGGGTCCTGGCGCTGTGTTGGAGAACCCGCCCCCCCCCAACCCCCCGTTTATAAGCAAACTTGATGCTTATAAACAATGTAAGCAAACTTGATGCTGATAAACAACATGTTGTGTGACAAAAACTCTTTCCAATCAAGATTGAATACCCAAATTGCCAACTCATACATAGAAGATTGATACGCGGATTACCAACTCATACATATAACAAATGCCTAAACCTTAAACCCTTAAGGTTTAAACTGTATGGGCTTAGGTTACAATGCCTAAATCTTAAAGCCTGAACTTTAAAAAAAACCTAACCCCATAGGGTTTAAAGGTTAAGGGACTTAAGACTACAAGCATTCGGACGCGTATCTTGAGGGGGGGAATTCTCAAGAATTTTTGTTTCCCAAAATTCTTAAGAATTCGTACACGAATTCTTCAGAATTCTTAAGACTTCAGCATGAAAATGGAAGATTCAAGGTGTTTGGGAGTCTCTTATCCAGGCATCTTCAATTCTCAGCGTTTACTTCCGAGAATTCTTGAGTTTTTGAGTCTTAAGAGTTTTTAAGAATTTAAGACTGAAACATTGAAGATTGAAGATTGAAGATTGAAGATTGAGGATTTCTGGGAGACTCATATCCAGGAATCTTCAATTCGGAGTGTCTATTTCCCAGAATTCTCAAGAAGTCCTAAGAAGTCTTAAGAAGTCTGAAGAAGGCTTAAGAGTTCTTAAGGCGTAAGACCGAAAATTGAAGATTGAAGATTCCTGGAAGGCTCCTACCCAGGAATCTGCAATTCTCAGTACTTTCTTCCCAGACTTCTTAAGAATTCTTAAGAATTCTTAAGACTTAGACCGGAAATTTAAGATTGAAGATTGAAGATTCTTGGGAGACTCATATCCAGGAATCTTCAATTCTCACTGTTTACTTACCAGAATTCTTCAGAAGTCTTAAGAATTCTTAAAACTTAAGACCTTGAAGCTTTCTGCATCTAAGAGTAAAACTGAAGATTCCTGGGCAAGAGTATCCCGGAAATCTTGAATTCCATCTCCAATTTTCAGTCTTAAGCCTGAAGAGTTCTTAAGGCTTCTTAAGACTTCTTAAGATTTTCTGGGAAAGGAAAAGTAAGAATGGAAGATTCCTGGGCAGGACTATCCCGGCAATCTTCAATCTTCAATTTCAGTCTTAAGTCTTAAGCCTTCTTAAGATTTCTTAAGATTTCTGGGAAAGGAAAAGTAAGAATGGAAGATTCGTGGGCAGGAGTATGCCAGGAATCTTCAATCTTCAATTTGCAGTCTTAAGACTTCTTAAGAATCGTATATATACATATATACATATATATGTGTATACACTATACAGTACACTATAGTCTTGTCTATACTATAGTGTACAGTATAGACTGCAGTATTGTATAGCGTATCGTATGCAGCATTGCTTAAAGTTTGTAATATATACAGCCTAGAAAGTATTTATAGCATATATGAAAAAGCAGCCTTCTGGTCTGTGTAGCTCACGTGTTTCGTTACATGCTGAAGGGCAAGGTGTTGTGAATCGCATGACCATCCCCAGTCTGCTGCCACAGGGCTCCTTTTTGACATAGCTCGGGCGTCTACTACTTCGCAGTGACACGACCATGGTATCGTTTCAAAGCAAAACCTTTTGCGTTCGCTAGTTATTACTTTTCCGACGTGCAATGTCATCTATCATTTTCTAAGAGAGCGGCGAATTGATAAGCAACTGTAGTCTTCAACAACACAGTTTTGTTGTTTTGGTTAGTCTCCTGGCTGCCATGGCATGTGTCAAGACCTACGCAAAACTCCTATGCTCTTACGCCAAAATCAGGCGCGAAGTGCAAACGTGCCGCCATCAAAAAGTCAGCAAGCGGACATTGGTAAAACGCCTGATGAGACGATGTTCGGGTCTAGATTTGTTATATTGTGGCATATTGTCCGGAAACTTCAAAAGCCCAGATATCAGATTGGAGCAAAGAAGTGGGGTAACGCGAAAAAAAGCCGACAACCTCATGCTTCGGCTGATTGTTCAACGCTGCGGCTCTGTCAAGAAATCGGTACCTGCCAGCATTCAAAAGTTGTTGCGAGAATCGTTCAAAGCCCACATAATATGTTTGACGAGCAAGCGCTATGCTTCGCATGCTGGTGCTCATCTTCCTCGTGAGCCAGTGCCCAACGACGCAATGGTTTACCATGTCTATGGGTACAACTGCACCAACAAGCAGAAAAAACACAGCCGCTTCATCAGAGAATTTCGCAACTGGAGAGAATTGCCACGTCTCTGCTACAAGCGCAAGCTGTCTGACAATATGCTCCGTGAACGCACCAGTGCGGGAGCGTTTGCTCGCTTGCAAATTCTGTCAGATGCAGTGGAAGTGGTGGGCGAGGGTTTTGGTCGACATCCCACCTGGTTTTGGAAATGGTGCTCGTTTCGACGGGGATCCTCTTGGTGAAGACGCACTTAGGAACCTCCGGAAAAAACTCAACGGCAGTGGATATTTTCGGGAGATTTTCGGTGGGTCCATTACATTGTTCCAGACAGCTCATTTGGTATGCGAGTGTCGCCAGTACACTTTTGCACGTTTCCGAAACGCTCGTCTACGGGACTTCTTTGCGACTTGCCAAAAGCCATTCTCAAAGAGAGCGACGAGAGAACAAGTTGAGGAACGTAGGAAAGATTGCGAAAGCGTATCTGACTTTGCTCTTTGACCGCGCAAAAAGGAAACCTGCTGATTAGTTTACAGGTTTAAGGGTTCGATGTTGCTGTGAGCATTCTTGCCAATGTACTGCAATTTTATTTGGTGATAGTTTAGTCAAAAATTGTCAAATTGGGAGGGGGGGGATTGGATAGGTTAAACATATTCAGAACATCAGTAATACTCGATTTCGAAGGTTCCAAACAACACATCATGTTTTTTGGTTATATTAACAGAACCACGAATGTTTCTCGCGCCAGGACGAGTACCAATGTTGCCAACATTGCCAATATTACTCACATTAGTCATATTGCTAATTCGTTTAATGTTGTAATACTGGTAATATGCTCATGATGTTTTTTAGTAGTGCTTCCAATACTGTGAATACCAATAGTCATAACATTGCCATCGCGCCAACATGATGCAGCTCACAAACACTAATACGTAAACAAGCAGCAGATGGAACAATTAAAGCTGTAGAAAGTAATCAATCATTACATTTAAGTTGTACAACACAGGTGCGGAGGGTTGATCATATTGCTGCTGCTAAATGCATGAATGGGTTGGATGTGTGATTTCTATAACAACGCAAACATCATTCGCAATTGTACCCACACACACAAAGCGAAGTTGACTCGAACGCCCACAGACAAAGCGAAGCTTACTCGGAAGCCAACCCACGCTTGACAGTAGAACGTATGGACAAAAACATCAATGGGAACATTGATCACAAAACAGACGCACACAAACAGAAGTTTGACAGTTCAAGTGTAGGGAGTAGTTTCTGCGAACAGATTGTACTTGCAAGCGCACGAAGCAACCAGCCCACAAAAATGTCAATGCTGACAATGACACAAAACAAGCACACACAAGCAATTTTGACAGTTCAACTGTAGGGATTCGTTCGTGCGAACAGATTGTCCTCGCAAGTGCATGACAATCCAAAAGCACAAGCAACCAGCCCACGCAAAAACTTTATGCGAACATAAAACTGATATGACATAAGCTTGGAAGTCGTAGGTGCATACCATTACAGATGTAATTTTATTTATATTTGTATTTAGACTAGGTCTTTTAAGTAGTAAAGCAAGGCACAAGACAAAATAGACCCTAAAGGTTGCGGGCTCATATATATATATGTACGAGTGACCATGTATATATGTATATATATAGATATATATATATATATGCATATGTGAGTGAGTGAATGCACACATGGCGGTTGCGGGGTTGAGGCACCTGGTGGTTTGGGCTTGGGGTTCTTCGGATTTGGGGGTCCATCAGTCCTATAGCCGCAAATATGCCTTGAACCCTGAAGCCTAAACCCTAAACCCTGAAGCCTAAACCCTAAACCCTAAACTCTAAACTCTAAACCCTGAACCCTAAACCCTAACCCCCAAACCCCCAAACCCCAAAACCCCAAAACCCCAAAACCCTAAACCTTACCTACCCGAGGCCCTTGAAAGGCTGCGCTAACCAGCAAAGCAGGCAGTCAGAGTGGACCCTAAACCGGGGGAATTCAAGCCGCGAACCTCGGAATCTCCCACCCAAACCACCCTCCCAGGATGGACCATTAAGCCCCTATGATCCCCAAAATCAAACCTCTATATATATATATACATATATATACTATATACATATATATATATATATAAGGGCCTGTTTAGAGGCTTAGATATGACCCCCCAGAATCAACCCCAAAAAGGCCCTTTTTAGGGGGTTATGGGGTAGAATAGCCGCTGAATAGCCCGTCCTGGTTCTGAGGCTCACAAGGATGAGGCGGAGGTCGCACTGAAAAAAGCTCGGCCCTCGATCCCACATGCTGCTAACTTCCTCTCGGGCTTGAGAGTTTAGGGTTTAGGGTTTAGGGTTAAGGGTTTAGGGTTTGGGGTTTGGGGTTTAGGGTTTAGGCCGAGGGGGGTGACCATGCCAAACTTAAAAACCTTCATCTCCGACTGCGAGTGGGCACCTTAGGACCATCAGCTTGAGTTAGGTACCAAGAAGCCTCATTCGCCCTGTGGGCCCCAGAAGCCCCGCAAGCCCTGCAAGCCCTAAACCCTAAACCCTAAACCCTAAACCCTAAACCCTAAACCCTAAACCCCTAGAAGCCCTTGAAGGCCCATAGGGCGAAAGTAAGGGCAGCGGCATTGATCAGAGCATGCCCAGGCGATGTGTCGCAAGATCTCCGCCGAGGTTCAGGAGTGCGCAGTGGACGCCAGGTGTCTTGGTTCTTACTTTTTGGGTTCTGGGCTTTGTTTTTTTTTCAGGATTGGGGCTTTGGGCTCACGACTTTTGGGTTCTGGGCTTTTGGAATTGTTTTTTCAGGATTGGGGCTTTGGGCTCACGACTTGCTGTATTCCTGGCGCCATGATTCCGGAGCTATAGCTCATGGAAGAGAGAATTCCTGCGAGTTTGCACGGCTTGTCTTAGGTTCTGCGGCGTGGATGAAGAGCTCTTGGACCAGGCAAGTTCTGTCCATTAGCAGACCTTCTTCGGGGTGTTGGGTTCAACGCTCCATGAAGAAAAAAGCAGGGTATATACGTGGAGAAGACCCTGAGTCCTTTCCTGGCAGACCCCTTCGCAACCCAGTATGCCCTTTATGCGCTTAGGGGTCCTTTCCCTTCCTTTAATATCCATTCAAAGCCTCAGGCCCTAAGCCCTGACCCTAAACCCAGCATCAAAGTAAACCTGCCCTGAACACTCAGAGGGCTTCAGGGTTGTTTAGGTTCTGTTTAAGCTGTTAGAGTTCTGCAGGTTTTGTTCAGGGGGTTTAGGGTTTAGGCTTTCTGGTGGCGTGGAGCTTCGGAAGTCCAGCAGTCTGTATGGCTGTGCCTAGAGAGAGAGGAACACAGAGACACAAAAAAGAGAGAGAGAGAGACGCGCCCCTTGGGGCAGCTCCCCTCCGAGGGGGGGCTAAGCGTGCAGAGAGAGAGAGAGAGAGAGAGAGCGAGAGAGCGAGAGGGCGAGCGAGCGAGCGAGCGAGTGAGTGTGAGGGGGAGATGTGGGAGTTATGGCAGAGGCCAATTGGGGTTCAGAGTTCGCCTTCATACCCTTCGTTTACACCCAGAAAGCCCTAAACCCCAAGCCCCAAACACCCTAAACAGGCCCCAAACCCCAAGCACCCTAACACACTGAGTTCTTCTTCTCTCAATATCTCTCCATGCTCTGAGGCCTAAGTGCTTCATGCGCTTCTGCGCCTCAAGCGTCCGCATGACATCCTGCATAAACCCCAACCACGCACCCTAACCCCAAATCCCCAAACACCCTCAACCCCAAGGCCGAAACCCGAAACCCTAAACCCGAAACCCGAGACCCTCAACCCATCCTAAGCCCGCTTGAACCTCGGACCCTCAGGCGGCGAGCATCCAGCTCCAATTAAGTCCGGGAGGTGCGAGCGCAGGTGCCCAGGGCACGATGGGAGGGCTGGAGGATTCGGCTTTTTTTTTTTTTTTTTTTTGGGGGGGGGGGGGGGTTAGGGTTTAGGGTGGGTTCAGGGTTTAGGGTTTAGGGTTTAGGGGTTTAGGGCTTAGGTTTCGGGGTTTAGGGTTTTAGGTTTATTATTATATTTGTTTTTTTTTGGGGGGGGGGGGAGGTTAGGGTTTCAGGTTTAGGATTTAGGATGGGTACTTTTCAGTCGGGTTGTAAGTAGTGTAAGTGTGGACAAAGCCTTGTTTAGGGGACTCATAACCCCCCTCATGAACTTTCAAGCAGATGTGAGTCTTTGTGTGCCAAGCTTTCTAGGACTTTGGGATCTGATGTTTTAGGGTTTAGGGTTTAGGGTTTAGGGTTTAGGGTGCTAGGGTGCTAGGGCTCCGCCAGGAACGCATCCTTGTTGCATCTTCGTGTTCAGGCTTCAGGGGTTCAGGTCTAGGAGGTTAGGGCTGAAACTTGCTGTGGCAGGTGCTCTCTCTGAACCCTAAACCCTAAACCCTAAACCCTAAGCCCTAAGCCCTAAGCCCGAAACCCCAAACCCTACTTGAAGGTTCATGGCTACTTGTAATTGCAAGAAGGGTTTTAAGTCCCCCATATAGAAAAAAAGCATCGCTACCCTACGTCTTGTGATGCGCGCCCGTACCGCGTTAGACCTTATAAACCTCCAAACACCAACTCCCAAACTCCAGCATCCCAAAACCCTTAAAGCCCCACAGCCCTAATCTCTAAACCCTAAACCCTAAACCCTAAACCCTAAACCCTAAACCCTAAACCCTAAACCCTAAACCCTAAACCCTAAACCCTAAACCCTAAACCCTAAACCCTAAACCCTAAACCCTAAACCCTAAACCCTAAACCCAAGCCCTGGATCCCTTGTCCAGCCAGGCTCACTGTATTGACACGTTCTAACCTCAAGGCCTGTTGGGGTGGGCTTTGGGCTCGCCCAGCCCTGAAGCCCTAAGCCTCGGCATAGGCATCAAAAAAAAATAATAAGCATCAAAAAGAAAAATAATAGGGATCAATAAAAAAAAATAATAGGCATCAAAAAAAAAATAAGCCATCCGGCCCACCTGCGTGGTCCTCTGGTCCCGTGGTCCTCTGGTCCCGTGGTCCTCTGGTCCCGTGGTCCTCTGGTCCCGTGGTCCCCTGGTCTTGTGGTCCCCTGGTCCTCTGGTCCTCTGGTCTGCTTGTCTGTCCGCCTGGTCCTGCGGGTCCTATGCGTATAAACAAATAATTAAATTAGACAAATAAGTAAAAATCAATAAATATAAATATATATATATATATATTATGTACACACGATAGTGAAGGTCAACGTGTGTGTATATATGTATGTATGTATGTATGTATGTATGTGCATATATATACAGATTACATAATACACATTACATTACACATTACCGATTATATACTATACATTATATATTATATATTATATATTATATATTATATATTTTATATTATGTATTATGTATTATGTATTATGTATTACGTATTCTGTATCATGTATTATGTATTATGTATTATGTATTAATTATGTATTATGAATTCTATATTATGTTTTATGTTTTATGTACTATGTATTATGAATTATATATTATATGTTTTATATTATGTATTCTGTATTATGTATTATGTATTATGTGTTATGTATTATGTATTATATGTTACATATTTATTATGTCGTATGTACTATGTATTATATATTATATATTATATTTTATATTATATATATTATATATTATTTATTATATAGTATATTATTATTTATATATATATATCTATATTATATTATTATATATTATATATATTATATAATTTATTTATATAGTATTACATATGTATATTATATTTTATATTATATATATTTATTTTGTATACATATTATATATTCTATTATTATTATATATATATATTATATTATATATATCAATGTGTATATATATATATCTAATGCATCATATATATATATATATTTTTTATTTATTTATTTAATATGTCGTACACATATAATTTTGTAATATAATAAATAAAATATAATAAAAATTAATCTCAAGTAAAAAACATAAATATATATATATATATATATATATATATATTTATATCGCATATTGTATATTATATGTTATATATTGCATATCATGTATTGTATATTGCATATTATATACTGCATATAATGCATAATATAAAGTATATAATATATAATATATACTGTATACATAATATACAATATATATAATATATATATAATATTATTTATTATTAATTAATGTATTTATTATTCATTATATAGTATATTTTATATATTATGTAGTATGTATTATATATTGTTCTTTGAAGCCATTGGAATGCAAAGAAAATGGAAGTTTTTTGCTTAAAACATGTAGAAGTAGAGTTTTTCCAATGGAAACATAGAGATAATAGAGGATTTCTCATGAAAACGTGAAGACAGTAGACGTTTTCTTGTGGGAGTATGAAGAAATAGAGGTTTTCCCATTGAAAGATCGAGAAACTGGACCACTACCACCACTTCTACGCATCGTGCGAACATTGTTTGCAAATGGGGGGGGCTGCGCCCCCCCCAACCCCCCCGCTGATTTTTGTAAGCTGTGCAAAGCGTGCTGCAAAGCCAAGTGAGGGGTGTGGGGGGGGCCAACCCCCCCAACCCCCCCCCCCCCACCCCCCCCCCACTCCCCACCCCCCCCACCCCCCCCCCTAACCCCCCCCAACCCCCCCCTACCCCCCCCCCAACCCCCCCCCCCCCCCCCAACCCCCCCCCCCCCCCCCCCCCCCGCTGTATTCCAAGAGTAAAAGGGTTTTTTTTTTTGATGCTTATTTATTTTTTTTTTGATCCCTTGGGGTTAATTTTTTTTTGATGCTTATTTATTTTTTTTGATCCTTCACCCCTAAGCCTCGAAATTAGGTTTAGGGTTTAGGGTTTAGGGTTTAGGGTTCAGGGTTTTGAGTTTCGGGTTTGGGTGTAGGGTTCAGGGACAAGCCCTCAACAGCCCAAAGTCGGAGCCCTTAACCCTATGGCTTAGGGTTTAGGGTTTAGGGTCGACAGTTTAGGGTTTAGGGTTCGGTTTTCGGGCTTATGTACAGGTCCACAAAGCGCATCACTAGAGGGCTTTGGTGGCTTTGGGCTTGGCATTTTGGTTTTGTTTTTTCAGTTTTGGGTTTAGGGTGTGGAAGCATGTTTTGAATGGTGAGTTCCCCCCAAGGGCGGCCTGAACGCTCCCTAAACCCTAAACCCTAAACCCTAAACCCTAAACCCTAAACCCTAAACCCTAAACCCTAAACCCTAAACCCTAAACCCTAAACCCACTTCCGAAAACGAGAAGGTCCCAAACCGCGCGGAACCTCAAGTTGTTTGGCTTCCGGATAGGTGCCTTAAACCCTGAACCCAGAAGTCCGAAAACCCTAACGCCCCAGAACCCTAAAACCCTAAAACCCCAGAACCCTAAAATTCTGAAACCCAAAACACTAAATCCTGCAAGCTAAGCAGTCCCTCAGCCACCTAAACCCCTAAACCCCTAAACCCCTAAACCCCTAAACCCCTAAACCCCTAAACCCCTAAACCCCCTAAACCCCTACTAGGATGCCCAGTAGTACCCTTCTTCCCTTTTTGGGGGAATTAGGTTCCCTTATGAAACCCCTTTAAGCAAAAAAGGGCACCCTTTTTAAGCCTAGGTTACTGGGCAGCCTAGCCTAAACCCCTAAACCCCTAAACCCTAAACCCCGTAAAAAAAACCCTAACAAAGGCTCGATGTTTTGGATGTCGGGGATGTGCCAGTTTCCTGGGCCCGCCCATGATGGGGTCAACAAGTATAGGCTGAACTTTGGAGAAACCGACTGTATAGGGTTTTGGGGTTTAGGGTTTAGGCTTTAGGGTGGGTTTAGGGTTGGTTTAGGGTTTCGGGTTTCGGGTACTGACTAAGTTCCCCGAGCCTTCACAACTACACATGGCAAACGGCTGGAACATGAGCTGCACCACCCAGACAAGGCTTTCACAGCCCTTGACGAGGCACGAAGCCCCCAAACCCCTCAAAAAACCTCTCAACCCTGAGCCTGTAAACGCCTTACAAATAGGGTTCAGCGTTTAGGGTCTTGACCTTCAGGCATCTTCGCCGGATGTGTATGCTTTGCAAGATCTGGCCGGGGCGCCTGGGAAACGCGTGCAAGCGCGCCCCAGCACGCAAGCCCCAAACCCCATAAGGACCAGGTCGCAGGATAGGGCCCACGGACAGGCTAAACCCAAAACCCTAAACCCTGAACTCTAAACCCCACGAAACTTCCAGGCCGACAATCTCAAGAGTGTCAGAACGCCAACGCCCACCCCAAACCCCAATTTCCAGACCTGAAAGGTTTAGGGTTTAGGGTTTAGGGTTTAGGGTTTAGGGTTTAGGGTTGCTGTGCTCTGCACATGAGAAGCATTGCTTGGACATGTGTGACATCCCCAGATGTAAGGTTTAGGGTTTGGGGTTTACCCCAACCCTAAACCCGAAACCCTACGCCTGAGGTAAGGGATCTGCTTCAAGACGCCGTGTCGGATGAAGCTTCTCTGAGAGTGAATCTTCTCTGGACCAGACGCCGGCTTGGTTTCTAGAGTTGACAGGGCTGACTGTACATCGAATATAGGGCTTTTTTTGCTGGGTTTAGGGTTTAAGGTTTAGGGTTTCGGGGTCTAAGGGTAGTTTCATGACATGCTTCCCTAATCTCGTCCCTTACCTCCTTCACAGGGTGCTGATGTATGGTTCAAGAGGGCCAAAAGGGTACACAAGGGGTACATAAGCAGTTCCCTTGAAATGGCCCATATTCAGGGACCACAAGAGTAGAAGCAACTCCTGCTTTTGAGGTGCAAGGAAAAACCACGAGTGGGAGAAAAGGCTATCAAGTTTGCAGGGCTCTTGGGGTTTGTAGGGCTTCTGTGGTTTGTAGGATTTTTGTTGGGTTTTGCAGGGCTTCTTGGGCTCACAGGGTTTATGAGGTTCTATGGTTCACAAAGAAAATCTCCACCCTGATGTGTGGTCAGATTACATGTCTTGGACTACCCGTGACTACCCGGGGCAGTGGGCTGGGAAACGACCTGGCGACGTGAACTTAGAGCTTGTGAACCAGCCCGGTCTACGTTTGAGAATTCTTTGTATTTCCCAGAAACAAACCCCTAGGCCCTGAATCCTAAACCCCAAGCCCGAAACAAACCCTAAAACCTAAACCCGAAGCCCCACGCCCCAAGCCCCAAGCCCTAAACACAACCCTGCCCCCTAAACCCGAAACCCTAAACCCTAAACCCGAAAACCCGAAAACCCGAAAACACTAAACCCTGCCCCCCAAACCCGAAACCCTAAACCCTACACCCGTTTCGCAAGTCAAGCCTGCGTCTGGAGACAGGGGCCTGGGCGGAGGCGCGCAGAATGCAAGGCTCCTTTTCCCCTGAATACTTCGACCCCCTCCATGTGTAGCCCTAAACCCTAAACCCTAAACCCTAAACCCTAAACATGTTTGTGGGCAAGAGGCCTAACCCAACCTCAACCCTAAACCCCCCGAAGCCCCCGAAGCCCCCGAAGCCCAAAACCCTAAACTCCGAATCCCTGAAGCCTGAGCCCCTACACCCGAAGTAATAGGCGCAGGGTTCAGGGTTCAGGGTTCAGGGTTCAGGGTTCAGGGTTTAGGGTTTAGGGTTTAGGGTTTAGGGTTTAGGGTTTAGGGATCTAATAGGTGCGGTTCTACTTGCGCTTCTTGGGGCGAGGGGCTCAACTCTAATGAACTCATCAAAGTGGGTGTCATGCCGGGAGAGGCAGCACCAAACTTAATCCCAAGCCCCTTCCCCCCCTTCTTTTCCTGAACCCCCAAAAAACCCTAAATCATAACCCTAATTCAACCCTAAACCCTGAACCCTAAACCCTGAACCTTGAACCCTGAAGCCCGAGCTACTCAACAACCTTGATGCTGTAACCTCTGCCACTTACCACGAGGCCCTCAAAGGGCCAAAGGCACCGAAGCTCCAAGAGCTTAGCCAAGCCATTTGGGGGTTTTCGAAAATGAGGGGGACCTTCTTGGGGTTTAGGGTGTCAGGGTTTAGGGTGTCAGGGTTTAGGGTTTAGGGTTTAGGGTTTAGGCTTAGGGATACCTTCTTGGGGTCTTTTTTCTAAGGGAATCCTACCATTGGGGGGGTCTGTTCCTGAATCATAGTGGGGCAGCATTCTACATGTTCAAGGGTACTTAAGCTCAATAAGGAATATACATTTAAAGGTTTTAATTGTAAACGCTTGCGCGCGCCGCCTCGGCAGCCGGGCCGGCCCCAGGACAGGAAAGGAGGAAAGAGGGTTTCGCAAAAAAAGGAGGAAGGGCAGAGCGGGGGGGGGTCGGGGGTGAGGGGGGGGTGGGGTGGGGGGGGGTGGGGGGGGGGGGGGGGTGGGGGGGGGTGGGAGGGGTTGGGGGGGTGGGGGGGGGGGTTTTGAGGCACTTCCCCTGTAGGAGCCACCGACAAGCGGGACCCCTCCACGGCATCGGTTTGCAGCTCCTCCAAGGGATTGGGGGGGGGTCCCACAGGGCGGGGGGGGGGGGGGGGGGGGGGGTGGCGTCAGAAAATTTGGCATGGGGGGAAGGGTTGGGTTAGGGGGAAGGAGGCCCGATCCGGGTCTGCTTGTTCCAGACGCTTCTCGGCAGGAAGCCGAGGCGAATATTATCCAATGCATGAACTACATTCTAGGGTTCCCCTTCTTTTCGTAAACCTCCAAGTCACCGACTCTCTTGGGATGGGCATGCTGCTGATCGATCCGGCAGGGCAGTCTCCGGGTCTTGTCAGGTTCACTTAGAGGGTTTAGGGTTTGGGGTTTGGGGTTTAGGGTTTGGGGTTCTTGGGAAGAATTCTTGTTTTTTGGTACTGTCATTTGTAAGAACCAGCTAAAGTTTTAGTGTTTTTGCTTCCAAGTTCAGTCTAGTTCAGGGCTGAAGACTCTAGGGGTCGTTATGCACTATAGGTTTCGGGATTTAGTGCTTCTAGGTTTTGGGGGCAATGAAGGCTAAACCCTAAACCCTAGACCCTAAACCCTAAACCCTAAACCCTGCAATCTACGGCTCAAGGTTTGGGGTTCGTTCAGGGGTGTGGGGGTTTAAGTATTTACACACTTGTGGTTTCATGCTGGCGGCTCAAAGGCCCAAACCCTTCCGCAGGGTTTCGGGTTTGGGGTTTAGGGTTTAGGGTTTAGGGTTTAGGGTTTAGGGTTTAGGGTTTAGGGTTTAGGGCTCAAGGTTGGTTAGGGATGCAGCCCTCAATGCCGTGAAAGTGCAGACGGGGGTGTTCGAAGTCTTTGCAGGAAGATTTAGCTGATACATCTTCCACTGTCGACCAACACCCTGAACCGTACGGACTTGTGCAGGACTCATTGTTTAGGGTTTAGGGTTTAGGGTTTAGGCCTTGGAGGTAGATGCAAGCTATTTGAAAACTTCTACCTGGGCCCTGAACAGCAGTGCCGTTTGTGTTTGGGCGGCACTTGTTTCTTCTTCTGCTGGACAGACCATCAGAGTATGTCGGGGTTCAGGGTCGGGTTTAGGGTTTGGGTTTAGGGTTTTGGATTCCAAAAAGCTACAGCGCTTACTCTATGTCGGAATCGACTTGCCGCAAGGGTCGAGCAGGATGTCGATTAGACCCACCGCCTCCCGGACAGTTTTTCGGACTTGAACAGGCCGCAAGCCCTAAACCCCTAAACCCCACCCCTAAAGCCCTAAACCCCTAAACCCCTAAAAACCCCTAAGCCCCTAAACCCCTAAAGCCCTAAACCCTAAACCCCTATAAACCCCTAAACCCCTAAAGCCCTAAACCCCTAAACCCTAAGTCCCTAAACCCTAATCCCTGAACCGTTATCCCGCCCCAGAACCCCGGAAACTGAACAGCGTGCATGCTTTATAGGCTCCCAACTTCACCACGTGACACCACTTAACATGTAAACTCCCTCTAGGTAGGAGCTCCGGGAGATCTTGATGCTTCTCCATCTAATGGGGGATTTACGAAGATATGGGACCCCCCCGCAATCAAGATCCCCAAATAGTAGGATCCCCTAGAAGGAAGGATCCCAAGAAGGTACCCCGAATTTCGGAGACGCCCATCTTGAAGAGGATCCTACTCAGGAATGTTTTTTCAGAGTGTGCATGGGCCAACCCAGGCTTGTACGTGGTCAGCTTGAGGTGTTCCTGTTGTTTAGGGTTTAGGGTTTAGGGTTTAGGGTGTAGGGTGTAGGGTTTAGGGTTTAGGGTTTAGGCTTTAGGCTTTAGGCTTTACGGTTTAGGGTTTAGGACAGGTCTTAATGGACAGGACTTCCCAATGATCCCAAGGCCCTGACAATGACTAGAGAGGCCTCATAAGGATTTTTGTAGGGTGGTCTTAGGGGTGTAAGGGTTGACTTACTGGTGCTTAAGGGAGAGTGGAAGAGTGAAACCCTATAGTAGTCCCTATATAATCCCTTTATAAGAGTCCCTATGTTCACTCTTCCACTCTCCCTTAAGCACCAGTAAGTTGAGCGTGCCGGGGGTGTGAGACCTAGAGTAGAGAGTTTTGTGAGTTTCAGACTTGTGTCAGACTTGTGTAGTAGACATCAGGTCGAGGAACTGCCCGCGTTTCACAGCGCGTTGCAAATGTTGCATCGTGTTCTTTGCTTCCCTCGGGGCAAGCACGCAGCCTCGGTTTGCTTGGTTCACACGTAGATGCAGGAGATTAGCAGTGATGGGTGTTTAGGGTTTAGGGTTTAGGGTTTAGGGTTTAGGGTTTAGGGTTTAGGGTTTAGGGCTTATACTTGTCGCTACAACCCTTATCGTTACTTTCATTCTTTTGCTGCGACTTATGAGAATGATTCCAGTATGATCCTTGCCTGGTTTGCAATGAAGGGTACTGAAAATCGATGGCAGACCTCGGCTTGAGATTTCTCAGCCCTACTTGAGCCCCCCTCTTTTAAGGACCCCATAACTTGGTTTTAGGGTTGAGGGCTTACCTAAACCCTACACCCCAAACCCCAAATTCTAAACCCTGAACCCTGAACCCTAAACCCTAAACCCTAAACCCTAAACCCTAAACCCTAAACCCTAAACCCTAAACCCTAAACCCGAAAAGGATAAGGATCCTGGTACGATCGGCATTGCCCTCGGGTGCAGCTGACGTGGGCCGAAAGACTCGGCTAGCGAAGGCTTCTACTCTCGCAGGCGGATCGTTGCCCCAGGCTCAGAAAGAGACACCAGAGAACGGAGGCATGCCACAAGCAAAAAATAGACATAGGGCACATCAGGAACAGGAGCGACAACAACGCTACGGACGAAGATAGTGCAAATGATGGCATTCATAGTGAGAATCACGAACTATATGTCGTCTTGCTTAGGGAATATGGCGCCCCCCCCCGTTCGACCCTACCTTAAAATCCCCAACCATACTTGTTTATAGGTTGCCGAAGAACCCCACAGATGATGCTATACCTGCAACAAGTCTTTGTGGTGCTTTACTGTATCTTCAGATCTTTAGCCTTTTTGGGCTTGTTGGGTGTCTTAACAGGGCAGCTAAAAATTTAATTTATAGCTACCCTCCTAAGTGCAGCCAAGAAATCTGTTTGGGGTTTCTAAGGTACCCTAAAACCCTAAAACCCTAAAACCCTAAAACCCTAAAACCCTAAAACCCTAAAACCCTAAGATTTCCAGACGTTTGCGTCTCCAAGCAAAGTCAGATAGAGCAGCTTTGGGGTGCGGTTGCCTGCGGGCTTGGGAACCAAGCGTGAGGGTGTTTAGGGTTTAGGGTTTAGGGTTTAGGGTTTAGGGTTTAGGGTTTAGGGTTTAGGGTTTAGGGTTTAGGGTTTAGGGCACCGAGGCTCGGACCCTTGCAGCTGCAGATGAGCCGTGTTCAGGAAGTTGGCGAGGCCGGGGTTGAGGGTTTAGGGTTTAGGGTTTAGGGTTTGGGGTTTAGGGTTTAGGGTTCAGGCCTAGGGCCTAGGGTCTAGGGGTTAGGGCTTTTCTTAGGGATGAGGGCCTAGAGTTTAGGGCTCTCGAGCCTGCGTGCAGCCCCTCCCTCTGTTCTTGACATAAGTTAGCAGTCGCTTAGCGGAGATCGCCTACCCCAAGCCCCAATTACCCTAAGCCTGAATCCTAAACCCTAAACCCTAAACCCTAAACCCTAAATGCTACACCCTGAACCCTAAATCCCAAACCGACCTTGTCTTCATTTAGAGCGTGTTGGGTGCCCTGTGCGACAGGGCTAAGCTTTCATCGTGAAAGCTCCCTTGGTAGAGAACACAAGTTAGACTTCCTTTCGAGGACGACCTTTGACTTGTTCACCAGGCTAGCCTGAACTCAAAGATTGATTCGGGCCTAGCTGTGGGGTTTAGGGTTTAGGGTTTAGGGTTTTAGGGTTTTAGGGTTTTAGGGTTTTAGGGTTTTCGGGTTTTAGGGTTTTAGGGTTTTAGGGTTTTAGGGTTTTAGGGTTTTAGGGTTTTAGGGTTTTAGGGTTTAGGGTTTTAGGGTTTTAGGGTTTCAGGGCTTCAGGGCTTCAGGGTTTCAGGGTTTTAGGCAACCCGAAGCCCCAAACCTTCACATCACCGAATCGTGGTTCTCAAGGCTCCAACTGTACACCTCCCGCAGCTAGGATCTGAGACTTGCCACGGCTGGGTTTAGGGTTTAGGGTTTCGGGTTTAGGGTTTAGGGGTCAGGGTTTAAAGGGAACACGAAGCCCCATAAGCCCCTCAAAGGTTTTCTTTGGGGCTTAGGGGCCTAGGACCCCAAGTCCTGCATCCGAACACCCTCAACCCCTCAACCCCTCAACCCCTCAACCCCTCAACCCCTCAACCCCTCAACCCCTCAACCCCTCAACCCCTCAACCCCTCAACCCCTCAACCCCTCAACCCCTCAACCCCTCAACCCCTCACCCTAAACCGCCTCAAGCGGTCTTTTCAAGATTTGCCAGCAGGCCTGCGTAAATCTTCGACGGAGGGCAGCTTGACTCCAGAGATTGCCCCGAGAATGGGAGTGCCCCCGAAACCCTAAACCCTAAACCCTAAATCATCCTAGAACGAGCTCCTGGGTGCAGCCTGCAAGCCCTACATCCTCAACCCTAAACCTGATAAGCCCTGTGAGCCCTGTAAGCCCTACTGGCCCTAACCCGCAGCCCTCGCAAGGGTTTAGGGTTGGGGGTCGGGTTTAGGGTTGGCCCAAGGTGTTTTGGGGCTTCGGCCCAAGCGCAGCAGGGATTGAAGTTGTAAAGGCCTTGGCTTCAAGATGGGGGGTTTACGAACAGAAGGGACCCCCAAAATAGAACCCCCCTCCCTTGTTCGCAAGGATCCCAAGAAGGTTCTCCTACTGTCGGAAACCCCCCGGATGTGCTGAGGTTTGGAGGGCTCTTCTGGTTGGTTGCAAGCGTTTAGGCGGCCTCAGCCTAGGTGGCCAGCTAGGCTACGAAACCGTTAGGGTTTAGGGTTTAGGGTTTCGGGTTTAGGGTTTAGGGTGTAGGTGGGGAGCCCCCCCCCCCCCCCCCCCCCCCCAAACAATCCCTGAGATAAAGGCCCCGCAATGGGTTGTAATGTGCTGTGCTGCGTTGTGCTAGGCTGTTCTGTGTTGTGCTGTTGACTGGTGTCGTGGTGTGTTGTTCTATGCTGTGCTGTTCTGTTATGTCATGTTCTGTGCTGCGGAGTGTTGTGCTGAGTTGTGGCGTGTTGTGCTGTGTTGTGCTGTGTTGTTCTTGCAGATAAACCGTACTTGTGGGGACGCCACCACTGGTACGTGAGGTTCTTGCAGGTTTTTGACTCAGGGCTCAAGGTGAAGAGTGGAAAGTCCCTAAACCCTACTCCCACATGACGCACAGGGCTTAAGGTTCACCATAAGGGTCCTCCACTGCCCCGAAAGCCTTATGAAACCCGCAGCTTGCACCACTGATTCCTCTTTGACCTGGAAGACTGCACCCCTAAACCCTATAAACTCTCCCAATTCCTACACCCTAAACCCTGCCCTAAGCCCTAAACCTGACTATCAGAGGCCCTGCCAGGCTGCCTGCCGCGGAGCAGCAGCGACGGCGTGCAGGCCGGGTTTTGGGCTAAGGGTTTGAGGGGGTTGGGGTTTAGGGTTTAGGGTTTAGGGTTTAGGGTTTAGGGTTTAGGGTTTAGGGTTTAGGGTTTAGGGTTTAGGGTTTAGGGTTTAGGGTTTAGGTTTAAGGGTTTAGGGTTTAGGGTTTAGGGTTTAGGGTTTAGGGTTTAGGGTTTAGGGTTTAGGGTTTAGGGTTTAGGGTTTAGGGTTTAGGGTTTAAAGTAGTTTAGGGTTGAGGGTTTGGGGTCTAGTGCTTGGGGTTTGGGATTCCAGTTTGGGGTTCGGGGTTTAGGGTTTAGGGCTGTAGGTTGCAATACAGGCCATGAATTAAGGGTCAGTGCGTTTAGGTGCTTGCTGCTGACCAACTTTGACAATGTTGGACCTTTTTTAACTGCTTGATTATGTTCTGGTTGTGGGTCTTCTTGGGGGTTTGGGGTTTGGGGTTAGGGGTTCAGGGTTCAGGGTTTAGGATTCAGGGTTTAGGATTCAGGGTTCAGGGTTTAGGGTTCAGGGTTTAGGGTTAGGGTTTAGGGTTTAGGGTTTAGGCAGCAAGGTACCCTGATGTGTTTAACATCAAGGTCTGAAGGAATGTTCTTCTTGTCCTGAGCTGGCTGAGCAAAGTCCCCGCATGTGGCTTGACGCTCTCTCTGAACTCACCAGAGGTTGCTTCACCCTAAACCCTAAACCCTAAACCCTACACCCTAAACCTAAACCCTACACCCTAAACCCTAAACCCTAAACCCTACACCCTACACCCTACACCCTACACCCTAAACCCTAAACCCTAAACCCTAAACCCTAAACCCTAAACCCTAAACCCTAAACCCTAAACCCTAAACCCTAAACCCTAAACCCTAAACCCTAAACCCTAAACCCTAAACCCTAAACCCTACCCCTAAACCCTAAACCCTAAACCCTAAACCCTAAACCCTAAACCCTAAACCCTAAACCCTAAACCCTAAACCCTAAACCCTAAACCCTAACCCTAAACCCTAAACCCTAAGCCCGCATCCACTTGGGATCAGGTTTGGGGCAGTCCACTCCTCCTGGTGCCGCTATCTCACGTGCCGCAGCCTCGGAAGGCTCAGGATCATACAAGGGCTCAGGGGTTTAGGGTTTAGGGGGTAGGGCTTAGGGTTTAGGGTTTAGGGTTTAGGGTTTAGGGTTTAGGGTTTAGGCTGTAGGGTTCAGGGTTAGGAGGGCTTGGTGTTGTTGTTGCCATTGGTGTATAGGGGGTGTGTAGATGTGAGTTGGCCTTGTCTAAAACCGTCAACCCTTCAATCACTAAACCCTAAACCTTTCCGACTGCTGCACCCCTCCAGCCCCTAAACCCTATGTAACCCAACTATGAACCCCTAAACCCTATGTAATCCTAAGCCCTAAACCCTAAACCCTAAACCTAAAACCCAAAACCCTAAACCCGAAACCCGAAACCCTAAACCCTAAACCCTAAAACCCTAAAACCCTAAAACCCTAAACCCTAAACCCTAAACCCTAAACCCCTCAACGCTAAGCCCTCCACCTCTGAAGGAAGGGAGGGGTCCTCGCCGATGCCCAGCTCCTGGGCGAAGCTGCGGCCACCGTGGTCGGGCGCTCGAATGGCAGGGGCAGCTCGGGAAGGTTTTTTTTTTTTTTTTTTGGGGGGGGGGGGGGGGGGGGGGGGGTTGTTTTGGGTTTGAGGTTTTGGGAATTTTGGTTTTGTTGATGTTCTTGTTTTTTTTTTTTTTTTGGGGGGGGGGGGGGGGGGGGGGGGGGGGGGGTTTCAGGGCTTAGGCGTAGGGTTAGGATGAAATTCCGAGTTCGGGACTCGGGCTGAAGCTCACACTGTCTTAAATTAGGGTCGAGAAAGTGGCGGTTGAAGCCTTAGGTGTTCTTTTGGGGTCTGTATAGGGTTTAGGGTTAAACCCTAGCCCTAAGCCCTAAGCCCTAAGCCCTAAGCCCTAAGCCCTGAGCCCTGAGCCCTAAGCCCTAAGCCCCAAGCCCTAAGCCCTAAGCCCTAAGCCCTAAGCCCTAAGCCCTAAACCCTAAACCCTAAACCCTAAACCCTAACCCTAAACCCTAAACCTAAACCCTAAACCCTAAACCCGTAAAGTTTGATGTACAGGGACCCAGATTCCGTGGTTGGAGCCGGCACCGCGACAAGCACCGCACGAGGCTCATCCATGTAGATGAGGTTTAGTTCCGTCGTCATGTGTACCTAAACCCTAAGCCCTAAACCCTAAACCCTAAACCCTGAACCAGCCTCCTGCAGGTTCTGAGGCTACGAAAGCACGTGTGGTTTGGGTTTCCTTCTGAAGGTAGGCTGTGAAGAAGTCCGTAAACCCTAAGCGCTGAGTCACCAAGCCCTGCGCAGCCCAGGCCATGTCCTTGTCGGTCGACACGGATCCTGAGACTATCCTGGATGCTGCTGAGGCAGAGCCTGAAGCAAAAGGGTTTAGGGTTTAGGGTTTAGGGTTTAGGGTTTAGGGTATAGTGTTGCACTCCCTAAACCCGAAGCACCCATCAACCCCAGGCTTAAACCGTGAACTCCAGGCCTCTAATCCTAAACCCCAGGCCCTCAGCCCTGTCCTCCCCCGCCTTCCCCGAACTCTCTCGAGACCCTCAACATCTCTAGGGTCGTAGGTTTAGGGTTGATGGTGCTTTTGTGCGAGGCTCTGCAGTTCGGGATCCCCTGTGTTAAGGGCCGAGTTAGAGTCTCCGGAGTTTAAGGAATTGTTCAAGGTTTGTTTTTTTTTTTTTTTGTTGGGGGGGGGGGGGGGGGGGGGGGGCGGCAGCTTGGGAGGCGAAAGCCTCAAAAGCTCGAAAATCCTGAGCCCATCGCATCCCTCAACCCTTATGCTGAGCTCCCGAAACCCCTATATGGGGGTAATACTCGTTGGGGGTCCCCAAAAAAAAGCCCTAGAGCCTCATCCCTTATGGAACGGAGCGAGGCCTAAGGCGGTTTAGGGTTCAGGGGTCCCTAAACCCTAAACCCTTAACCCTTAACCTAAACCCTGAACCCTAAACCCTAAGCCCTAAACCCTAAACCCTAAACCCTAACAAGCTATAGGGTACGATTCTTTAGAGCATGGCGTCCCATTCTGGCCGGTCTCATGAGGCTGCCCCGGACCCCCCGCCGTGGTACTCCAAAAACGTACAAGGCTTGTTTTATAGGAATCCCTTAACAAGATACCCCCGCAGTTTCGGGAGACTCCCATATCCCTCAACCACAAAAAGACCCTAAACCCTAAACCCTAAACCCTAAACCCTAAACCCTATAAACCCCCAACTCAGCTCCTGAAGGCTACAACGCGCACCGTCTCCGAATCCTGGCCCTTACGGCAGGCGATCTCATGCGTCACTTGGCTACCCTTGGTTTGGGAGGGAGGGTTTAGGGTTTAAGGGTCAAGGGTTTAGGCTTTAGGGTTTAGGGTTCAGAATTTAGAGTTTAGGGGTTAGGGCTCAGCTTAGGGGAGGGGGTTTGGGGGTTTGGGTAGCACAGGGATTGAGAAGCAACCCTATCACGCCTTACACTCCCTTAAAAAGGTCGCTTGCCTGTAGCCCAGAGATAGAGAGCTTAGTTTTGTTTAGGGTTTAGGGTTAGGGTTTAGGGTTTAGGGTTTAGGGTTTAGGGTTTAGGGTTCCCCTAGCTATTTTCCTGGAGTGCCCACCCCAGAGAATACCACAGAGAACGCTGCTCTGAGCATCTCGCGCTGCATCCCTGGAATGCCCACGCCCGGAGAATCCGGCAGAAAATCTCAACAATGCCCACGCTAGATCTCCCAACAAGAAATATATGCAACATGTGTAACATTTTACAAATATGACATTTTTCGGTATAGTATCTAGATATAAAATATATATATATACATATATATATATACATATATATATATATGTATATGTATGTACATATCCCTTTTGAGGCAAAGACTCCTGCGCCCCGAGGTCAAGTGTATGGTGCGCCGCTAGGCGGGCCTGGTTTCATTCTTGCAGCACCTTGCCAGGAGTGTAGGCGACAGGCGACCCTTAGCCCATCTTAACCGTAAACCCTGGGCCCCCCTACAACCGATTGGGCCTACAAGCCAGAAGGTTTAGGGTTCAGGGTTGAGGGTTTAAGGGTTTAAGGGCTTTGAGGGTTTAGTAAGTTTAGTGCCTTTCACCAGGGTAGGAGGTTTTTTAGGCAGAGCCCAGGGCTTGCGGAAAAAATCTCCGAATTCCGCAGCCATACCGGCCCAAAGTCAAGGAGGGTCGCAGCCGGGTGTGCCCCCCCAAAAGTCAGAATCGAGATGGATGCCTTCGTGGCAGCTCCGGTCCAGTCAGTTACGAGCCCGCTGCTCTGATGCGCTTACCTACCGTTTGCGCATAAGAACCCCAAAAGATTTTTTTACAAAAGCCCTATATTAACAAAAAAAGAGGAAGAATTTTTGTTTTTTGATTTTCTGGGTTCTTACGCAATTGCTAGTTATGCCTGTCTCCTGTGGGGGGGGGGGGGGAGGGCTTCTTTTTGGCCCAGGATGATGGTCCACACTGTGCGCGTGTGTACTCTCTAGAGACATGTCTACGTGCATCGTTGTTCTTGAGAAGGCAGATGTCAAATTCAATTAGGGTTTAGGGTTTAGAGTTTTGGGCCAAGTCATTGCCTTTCTTGGGGCCTTTGTATGGCTGTTGTTGCAGTATGTTGGAAAGTTGAGACCTAGATCTTGCCTCCACAAGCGAAAGAGGGTAATGAAAGGTCGCGAGGACACGTACTGGAACACTCATGAGCCACAGACAAACAAGAGACTTTCCGATAGAATATATGTGTGTGTTGGCATCTCTGTCAAACTGCAGACAGATCCAAGGAAGCAACTCGATTGCATGTCAGACCTAGCTTAAAAGTAGGATTTGCCTAACAAGCTGTTGTCTAGCTAGGCCCCGATACTCAGGCTGACAGAACTTGGATAATCAGCTTTGGAAAATTCAAATCACCAACTAGTCCAAGACTCATGACTCATAAGGGTTCCATGTAGAGTTTCTGGGCGCTTTACCAGGCATTAGGTGTGTCCCGCTGGCATGAGCCAGCGCGCCTGCATTGCTGCTCTTCACGGGTGATCTTTGCAGGGAGGGCTCAGCATATGTACACACACACATGCTCCTAAACACCAGGCCTTATGAATGTGGATAAACAGGTTTATCTGTTTCGCCAGAGGAGACTGAGGAAACGAGACCCTGGACATCACGAGCCCCCAAATTGAGGTCAGGGTTTTGGGGTTCAGGACCCTAACCCCCAAACCCTAAACCCCAACGGTTCAGGGTGTCAGGGCGAAAGCCCTGGGGAAGACCCCAACCCAACCCCAAAACCCCTCCGCAACGAGTCAAAGGGCAGCGGACTCCCGCACTGAAAGGCCCAGACGACGACCACGACGACGATTCGTCTTCTTTTTGCTATTTCTTCTGCTACTCCTACTCCCAATTCCTATTCCTACTCCTTTTCCTATTCCTATTCCTACCTTAAGCCCTCCACCTTAAGCCTCACTCCCTAAACCCTAAACCCTAAACCCTAAACCCTAAGCCCTACTCCTTGAGCCCCAACCCTAAGCCTCACTCCTCAACCCCAACCCTGAACCTCACTCCTCCACCCTAACCAAACCCTAAATTTTAGGCCTAGCGGCACGGGCCGGCCCCCGCCCCGCAAAACAGGAAACCTCGAAGTGGGCATCGTTTTGTTTTTGTTTTTCTGCTCCGTCTTTATTCCGCTGCCCTGTCTGTCACCCCCCCCCCTCTCCCCCCAACTCTTTCTCCGTCCTCTCCTCCGTCCTTTCTCCAGCGCGCGCGCGCGCGCGCACCCGCATCAGGAGCATCATTGGGGTTGGTTTGGGAGCCCAAAAGACATTCTAAGCATGCGTTTTGCCTTCGAAAAACCTTCAGAAAACGCTGTAAACACGTGTTTTTGAGCTTGGGAAGCCTTTTGGAACCGAGGAAGAGAGAGCATCATGAGCATCAGCGGCCTCCCCCAGGCCATCCGAAACCTCCTGAAACACGCCGATTATATGTGCTTGAACGCTTGCGTGCCCACCAAACCCCCAAAAGCAACACCCCGAATGCCCTTAAGCGCATTCGGGGTCCTGCTGTTCGGGTGTTTTGTAGGCACGAAGCCGTTCGAGCGCGTAAAATGAGCGATTTTAGGGGCGTTTTTACGTGGACCCACAAAACACTCGGTATTTACGAGGTTTTCTGCTGTTGGAACACCCCCCCAAACCGAGCATCATGAGCATCAGCTGGGTCTCTGGGCCGTCGGCCCGGAGGCCCACGAAGCCCATGAGAAGCGATGGCTCGATGATGCGCCCGGACCCCCGCGCATCAGCAGCATCAGCAGACCCCCCCCCGGACGTGGGTTTCGATGATGCGCACTTTGGGGGCGGGTCAAGGGCAACAGGGGTGGGGGTCGGAGGCACGCGTGAAAAACCTCATAAAAACACGGTATTTACGGTGATTTCAGCGTTTTTCAGCGTTTTTTATTGCCTTGGGCCCGCGGGCCAGGGCTGCTGATGCTCATGATGCTCGCCTGGTTTTGGGCTTCCGGTACCCCCCCCAAACCTTGAAAAACGTGGTTTCGGCCTGGCGCGCGCCCCATGTGAAAAGCTAGGGCCGATGATGCGCGCCCGTGAGGGTTTAATGGGGTGCTGCGGGTGTTTTGTGGCCTCGGTTTTTCGTAAAAACCCATGGTTTTTACGAGGTTTTCGTGCTTTTCGCACCACCGCGTGTTGCGTCCCCTTGGATGCCGTTTTGGAGGCCTCCCGAAGGGCCCCGCGCGAATTTGAAGCAATTTTGGGCGGGGTCGGCGGCTCGGGCGCTCGCCCCTTAAAGCTAGCGCTTTAGTGCGACGCGGGCTTCGCCCTGGACCACGGGCGGCGCGGGGGCCGGATTTAAGAGCCTCCGGCTCAAGCCGCCGACCCCGCTGGAGCATAGTTGAAAGGTTTAAACGCGTTCGTTAGGTCACAGGATGCCAAAGTTGGTGGGGGGGGGGGTAGGGGGCAGGGGGGGGGGTGGGGGGGGGTTGGGGGGGGGGGGGGGTAGGGGGGGGGGGGAGGGGGGGGGGGGGGGGGGGTAGGGGGGGGGGTAGGGGGGGGGGGGGGGGGGGTAGGGGGGGGAGGTTTTCACCTCCTTTTCTTATTCAACATGCCGCCAGGGTCGGCGGACCCTAAACCCTAAACCTTAAACCCTAGACCCTAAACCCGAAACCCTAAACCCTAGACCCTAAACCCAGCCCCGTAACCTGTAAATATCAGGTCTGCCGCCCCACGTGCGGTAGCGGCCCCGGTCGCGGCTCCGGCAAGCAGCATCCACTCGCCCAGCCCGTCTCACACCATCCTCGCCGCTCTGGCTCACTTGGGTTTAGGGTTTAGGGTTTAGGGTTTAGGGTTTAGGGTTTAGGGTTTAGGGTTTAGGGTTTAGGGTTTAGGGTTCCTAAAGCCGTGAGCAGCGCCCTGACCCATATCGGCCCAGGGCCCATAGGGTTTAGGGCTTAATTAGGGTTTAGGGCTTAGGGTTTAGGGCTTAGCGCTTGGGGCTGATGGCTCAGGGTTTCGGGTTTAGGGCTTATAAGGCTTAGGGTCTAGGGTTCAGGGTCTAGGGTCTGGGTTGATGTTCAGGGTTGACGGTTCGGATGTTTTGGGGTTTAGGGGTCATAAGTCTAGGGCCGTGTTTTTTTGTAATTCATGTTTGCTTTTTTTGTGGTTGCCATTATTCTGCTCGTCACTTTGTTTCCTTGTGGGCGTTACGGGGGGGGGGGGGGGGGGACTTTTGAGGGTTTGTCTTTGGGGCACTTCGGGCAGGGCATAGTGCGCACAGACTAAGGAGGGCGAGGGGTTCGGGCTTCAGGGTTTCGGGCGCAGAGCCCAGTCTATACGCGCGAAGAATAGCGGGATGAAGCACATAATTAAAGCCAGCCAGCTTGGGGAAAAGCTTCGTTTCCAGAACCCCCCCCCCCCCCAAACTCTCCACCCCTAAACCCATAAACCCTGAACCTCTAACCTTCTAAACCCCAAGTCACAGAACCCTGAACCCCTATAAGCCCAGAACCCTCAACTCGCCCAACACCGTCTCAGCCCTGATCCCTAAACCCCTACCTGGAGGTTCATGAGTACTTAGAGATTAGGATTTTGGGCTTAATTGGGGTTTAGGGTTTAGGATTTAGGGTTTAGGGTTTAGGGTTTAGGGGTTAGGGCTTGGGGTTCAGGGGGGGACTTATGAGCAGGGTAGCTCCGGAATCAACCATATTAGTAGCTCACTTGCAACCCTACTTAGTACGTACCCGAATGTGAACCTGGAAGGTAAACCTGAACGCTTATTGTGCCGGGAAACTCCTTCAGGCCTTAGCGGGTTTGGGGTTTGGGGTTTGGGGTTTAGGGTTTAGGGTTTAGGGGACTAGGGTTTGGGGGTTAGGACTTGGGGTTGGGGTTTTGGGGTTTACAGTTCGGGGCTGGGGGTTGCTGGCGCATAGGGGTCACAGGGGGTCTAGTTCGATGGATCCGGGCTTACTTCAGATCGCCAACTTTTGCTCCTCTTTGGGAACCGTCACTGTACACATGTTTCGAGCCACCCCAAATCAGGTAGCCAAAAAGACTCGAGCTTCCATTTGAGGGTTATAACCTTAGGGGACCTAGAACCCTAATTAGAAGTACCCATGAACCCTAAACCCCAACCCCAAACCCCGAACACCAAACACCAAACCCCCAAACCCTAAACCCTAAACCCTAAACCCTAAACCTGTAGTAGGACTTCGGGCGTTTGGGGCTCTTCTCTGAGGCCGTGACCGGGGCGGCGATGTTGGCCGGCGGCCGGCGGCGAGTGCGCAAGGGGACGGCAGTGAGATCTGCGGCCGCTGTCATGGAGAAGTACACCTCCATGTGCAAGGAGGGGAGGGTTTAGGGTGCAGGGTTTAGGGTTTAGGGTTTAGGGTTTGGGCTTTAGGGTGTAGGGTTTTAGGGTTTTAGGGTTTAAGGGTTTAAGGTTTAAGGGTCTAAGGCTTTAAGGGTTTAGGGGTTTAAGGGTTTAAGGGTTTAGGGTTTAGGGTTTAGGGCTTAGGGTTGCGAGGGGGAGGTTCTAAAGTTTCAAAGCCGGAAGTCAAAGTTTCCTAGCTTAAATGTCGTTCCTTCATTGGTCTGATCTTGCGAGAAGCACAAAGAGTCAAAACAAGGTCCCCCCCCCCAAAAAAAAAAAAAAAAAAACGACACATCTTAAAAAGGGGGAACTACATTTGAAGGTTTGGGTCCGGAGTCTAGGTGGGGTCTAGGAAATCAACCACCCCTCCCATCCCGCGGAAGTCGCTGGTGCCACTTCTTGAAAGAGTCAATCCTGAGCCCTGCAGAAGCCCCCCACAAAGCCAAAACTCCACAAAGCTTATAAACCCCAAACCCTAAAGCCCTATGAGGGTTAGACCCTACGAACCCTAACATCCTATCACCCGAAACCCCAAACCCCAAACCCCAAACCCCAAACCCCAAACCCCAAACCCCAAACCCTAAACCCTAAACCCTAAACCCTAAACCCTAAACCCCCAAACCGGCGCTTGGGACCCGAGGAGACGGATGCCCCAGATTCCATGCGCCGGCGATTTGAGGCAGTTGTGGCCGAGGCGCAGGCGAACATCTGCAAGGCTCGGGTGTTTAGGGTTTAGGGTTTAGGGTTTGGGGTTTAGGGTTTGGGGTTTAGGGTTTAGGGTTTAGGGTTCAGGGGCAAGGCCGGGTTTGGGGGTTTTCCACCAGGGTTTTGGGGGTTTGGGGGGTTTTAGGGGTCTTAGGGGCTTTGGGGGTTTAACTAGGGTTTTGGGGTTTTGGGGTTTTAGGGTTTAGGGTTTAGGGTTTGGGGTTTTAGGGGTTTACAGGGTTCTAGGGCGTATCGTTGAGGGTCTAAGCCCTGACCCCTAAGCCCGGGCTAGGCTGCAGGATTTAAGAGGCACTCATTCACTGGCTATTGGAGCATGTTGCTTTACCCCTTTTTTGGGGTTCTGGGATCCTATTTTTGCTACCTTGTACCTAAAAAGGTATATGCCTTCTTTTCTAGGGTCCACTCCAAAGTCTTCGGGTTCCTATTAGAGGGTGACCTGCCAGGCCATTGAGGACTGCGACGGTGGTGCCAAGTTCCTCGTCACTGCGGGGGGGTTTTCGGGTGTATAGGGGTTTAGTAGGGGTTTAGGGTTTGGGGTGTGGGGGTTTAGGGGTTCAGGGGTCAGAGTTTAGGGTTTAGGGTTTAGGTTCCTCGTCACTGCCGGGGGGTCAATATGCAGTGGACACAGCTATAACCCTGTAGCCCTGTAACGCTGGTAGCCCAGGAATCGCTGGAGTCCCTGAATAGCCGATGAGAAACACCCTAAACCCTAAACCCTGAACCCTGAACCCTAAACCCTAAACCTAAACCCTAAACCCTAAACCCAAGCATTTAGTGAATTTAGGGTTTCTGGTTCACGGCCAAGGGGTTCAGCATTCAGAAGGAAGGAGCTTGCATGCTCCAGGGGTTTACGGTTGGAGGGTTGCTTGGCAGAGTAGTCCGTAGCCTTCAACCTCGGGGCAGGACAACCCATATCGCTAACGCTAAACACATGGAACCCTGAACCCTAAACCCTAAGCCAATATCATAAGAACCCCATACCCTAAACCCTAAACCCTAAACCCTAAACCCTAAACCCTAAACCCTAAACCCTAAACCAGGTTCTCCACAGAGCCCTACACACGTGGCGAGAGGGGCGGGGGTGGAGTTGCCCGCGTGCTCCAAAACGGCAACGTTTTTGAGAAGGCCGGGGTGAACCTTAGCGCCACTTGCCTCATGTCAGCAAGGGTTTAGGGTTTAGGGTTTAGGGTTTAGGGTTAAGCGTTAAGGGTTCGAGTTTTTAAACCTCTTAGGTCTTAGGTAGCTATAACTTGATGGTTAGTATGTTTTCAGGCAAGAAGATGGTAAACTTGGAGGTCTAGGTATAGGGCTCAGCTCCACAACCGTCAGAGGGGCAAGATGTCAGACATGCTCGGATGCCCAGTAGTACCCTTATTCCTTTTTTTTTTTTTTTTTTTTTTTTTTGGGGGGGGGGGGGGGGGGGGGTTGGGTTCCCTTATAAACCCCGTTAAGCAACAAAAGGGCACCCTTTTTGAGCCTAGGTTACTGGGCAGCCTAGCATGTTGGGTCTTGTTGAGGGCTGAGATGGAACACGAAGCGGAGCCTTGACCTCCCGCTTTAGCGTTGCGTGTATGGGTCTTGCTGAGGCAACTGGGTGTTGACACCCTAAACCCTAAACCCTAAACCCTAAACCCTAAACCCTAAACCCTAAACCTTAAACACTACACCCGATAAGGTTTCGGGTTTACCTTCAGGGGCTTGGGCTTTGGGTTTTGCGGCTAAGGGGTGTGGGCCCTCCGTTGTCGCAAGCTGCGCAGTTCAGGGTTTGGGGTTCGAGGGTTAGGGTTTTAGGCCTTTAGCAAGGCTTCAGGGTTTTTGGGGTTTTAGGTGTCAGGGTTTGAGGGTTTCAGGGTTTCAGGGTTTCAGGGTTTCAGGGTTTTAGGGTTTTAGGGGTTTAGGGGTTCAGGGGTTTAGGGGCTTAGGGTTTAGGGTTTCGGGATGATTGTTTGGGGTTTTAGGTTTTGGGGGTTTCGGTTTTGAGGTTTGGGGTTTAACTTAGGGTTTAGGGTTTTGGTTTTAAGGTTTAGGGTTTAGGGTTTAGGGTTTAGGGTTTAGGGTTTAGGGTTTAGGGTTTAGGGTTTAGGGTTTAGGGTTTAGGGTTTAGGGTTTAGGGTTTGAGGTCGTCTACGGCGAGATGCCCGAGTCGGCCCTGAACGCGGCCACTGAGCGGGGGGCCGACCGCGCAGGCGGCAGTTGCTTCCTAGACTTCCAGTCAGAGCTCGTACCTTGGGTTTAGGGTTTAGGGTTTAGGGTTTAGGGTTTGGGGTTTGGGGTTTGGGGTTTGGGGTTTGGGGTTTGGGGTTTGGGGTTTAGGGTTTAGGGTTTAGGGTGTAGGGTTTAGGGTTTAGGGTTTAGGGTTTAGGGTTTGGGGTAGTCAAGGTTTCGATCCGCCCCTTGTTTAAACAGTCCTTGATAGGGATCATAATCGGGAGTACTAGAATCGCTATTAAGGACCGTAGAACAAGGAACATCCCAACTCGTACCCCCAAGGTCGTACCCCAAAAGTTTCCCTGAATGTAGCCCTAGTGTGGCCCGTATAGTCCGCTAGAGGACCTCCCCAAACCCGAGGGCACAACCTGAGATTCCAAGGTAGAGTCCCAAGATACAGTGATAAACCCAAGTCCTCGTCTGATTATCAATTCGTTTCTGGGACAAGACTAAGAGTAGTTTCAGGGTTAGGGTTTAGGGTTTAGGGTTGAGGGTTTAGGGTTTAGGGTTTAGTGATGGGAAGGAGGCCGTCCAGAGCTCTATGCTCCCGGAGCCTGATCCAATTCTGGCTCTTGTAGGCTTTGGGGCTTAGAGTTTGGGACCCTAAACCCTAAGCCCAAACCCTAAACCCTAAGCCCCAAACCCTAAACCCTGAACCCTAAACCCTGAACCCTAGACCGTAGACCCTAAACCCTATCCGCCCTACTTCCTGCAAGGCGGAAAGCTGAAGCCCGGTCAGAAGGTCCCTTTCTTCGCTTGCGGCCTGTCCTCTGTGATGCATCCCAAGACGCACGGCAAGTCGGTTTCGAGTTTTGGGTTAGGGCTTAGGGCTTAGGGCTTAGGGCTTAGGGCTTAGGGCTTAGGGTTTAGGGTTTAGGGTCTAGGGTCTAGGGTTTGGGGATGCGTACTTAGGCGAACTCGGGGCGCAGGGGCGTTCTCTGTTGGGGTCTCGGGTCTGGGGCGTCTAAAAGCCCTGTAAGCCCCCTTCTTAAGGGGCTTCAAACAGGGCACAGGTTCATCGGGTTTGTAAGGCGTATAGGGTTTAGGGTTTAGGGTTTAGGGTTTAGGGTTTAGAGAGTTGAGGGCTTGTGGGGTTCAGAGGGTCTCCGGAATTTCCGGGCTTCCGCTGCCGCGTTGTTTTGGGGCGTGGCAGTCAATGATCCGTCCTTCCAGCGTCTCCAGCGTAGCCTCCCACCCTAAACCCTAAACCCTAAACCCTAAAACCCTAAAACCCTAAAACCCTAAAACCCTAAAACCCTAAAACCCTAAAACCCTAAAACCCTAAAACCCTAAAACCCTAAATCCCTAAATCCCTAAATCCCTAAAACCCTAAACCAACCTCGACACCTAAGCCCTGCCACGGTCCGGTTGGAAGCACCACTTGCTCCACAGACTCGAAAATCCTGGGTATACCCAAGCTGAAGTTTGAACTTGAAAGCCATCCCTAAATCAGGATTCAGGGTGTAGGGTGTAGGACTAGGGTTTAGGGTCGTGGTTTTCTGGAGTTTGGGGTTTGGGGTTTTGGGGTTTTTGGTTTTGGGGGCTTAGTGGTACCCTCAAGCTTGAAACCCCGTGAAAAGCAACGAGTCCTGGAGCCATTTCTGAGGGTAGCCGAACTTTACGTAGGTTTCACGGTTTTAGGGTTTAGGGTTTGGGGCTTACCTTTTAGGGTTTGTGGCTCAGGACCCTAAACCCTAAACCCTAAGCCCCCAAAACCCTCAACCAGGAATCCCCACTGCCCCACCATGCACTTCAACTACCGCTACTTTGAGACGGAGACCGGCCAATGGTCTGCCGGCCGGTTTTGGGTTTCGGGCTTAGGGTTTAGGGCTTCGGGTGTTTAGGGATATAGGGTGTTTAGGGCTTAGGGTGTTTAGGGCTTGCGGCTTCGGGGCTTCGGATTATTTTAAGGCGGCTTTGTAGGGCTTAGTTGTTTTCAGTTGCTCACGGTTGAAGGCTTCGAGGGTTTCGGGCTCTCGGGTGCAAAATATGGGTTCGGTTGAGCTGAGCCCTCCACGGGATTATCAACACCCCCCCCCCCCCCCCCCCCCCATTAGAATCCCTATCTTTTTGTGGCAGCTGAGGGTTTGGGGTTTTCGAGTTTGGGGTTTGGGGTTTGGGGTTTAGGGTTTGGGGTTTAGGGTTTAGGGGTTTAGGGTTTAGGGTTTTCGATTTTGGGGTTTAAGGTTAGGGTTTGTGTTCTGCTCGTAAAAGGGGGGACATCCTAACCTTCTCCCGAAGATGGCACTTCCAGGGTCCCCGTTGGCGGGATTTTTCGGGCGGGGGGGGGGGGGTTAGGGTTTTGGGTCTAAACCCTAGGGGGGGGGGGGGGGGGGGGTTAGGGTTTTGGGTCTAAACCCTAAACCCTAAACCCTAAACCCTAAACCCTAGGGTTTGGGGTTTAGGGTTTATGGTTTAGGGTTGGCTTGGAAGACCCGGGCCGCCCTGGGGGAGGGAGTATGGCTGACTCCCCAATCCCAGGGTAGAGAAGAAACCAACCAATGCATAAACTCACATACAGATATATGGATAAACGTACACACACAATATATGTATAGATGTATATATGTATATATACATATGTATGTGACTATATCCGTATATAATACATATAACTATATATATATATATATATTATAGTTCTTGTTTTTGGCGCCAGCGCCCCTTTGCAGCGTCAGCTGCCAGTGGGCAAGTCAGCGAGATGCAGCACAACCGGTGAGACAGCGCGCAGAAGTGGCCAATTGAACAGGCAAACCCTAAACCCTAAACCCTAAACCCAGCAAACCAAAGCACACCAAGACAAGGCCTGCGGCGAGCAAACTAGTTCAAACACTGAGTGAAACGGCGACTTACCCTCGAGCTCTCAGAACTGGATCACGACCAAATAGTCCCATGGGTGAGCTCACAGCCACATTGCAACGAAGCGATCATCACGGAAAGCTGAAGCGGTGCGCGCGAATGGGCGCAGGTTGAGTGGTAAGTCATCAGTGCAAAGTTCTGCGATTCCATATGCTTTCGTGGAGCGAGAGCGTCATGCCATTTGAAGCATGTATGTACTGCCGCTACAGGGCCCTTGAGCTTATGCGCGCTAGGCGCCAGAAAAGTAGCAGTGTGCAGCCTGCTGGGGAACCTTGTGAACCAGGCTCCAACTCCCTTAATCCGCGGTCGTGAACCCCGCAGATTGCATTGGTAGCGCATGCCCAATATCCCTTCGATGACGCAGCCTACCTCTGGCGGCCAAGATGATCTGTCGGCGGCTGAGGCCGAAGATGATGAGGCCGCAGACTCCGAAAGGGAGTCCGACAGACAGATGTACGGAGAAGACGATATGGATCCCTCGTCACATCCGGCATATGTAGTTGAAGACGAAGATGAAGATGAGCTGCTGGCAGAGCCCCCTCGTGGAGGTTCCGGACAGCGCGGTCGCAATGGTCTGAGGACAGCGGCGGCAAGCAGTTCTTCTAGCGCACCTAAGTCTTCACCCTTGGAACCGGCGAAGGCAAGAGGAGCCCCTGCAGGCTCTGATGACAAGAGCAAGTCGCAGCGGAAGCCCCGGGGGAACTTACCTCCGGCTCCTGCCTTCGACGGCGACAAGAAGAAGGATCCAAAGTGCTTCAGGAAATGGTCGGCCAAAGTGGACTCCTATGTGGAGATCGCCAAGAACATCATCGACGACAGCGAGATCGGCTTGAGGCTTCACGCTGCGCTTGATGGAGACGCGGCCGACTACCTGGAGGACATCCCGGCTCGGACTTTCGGCGTGGAGAAAGGGTGGCAGGTCTTGTTGCGTGTCCTCAAGGAGAAGTTCGACGAAAAGAGGATGCACAAGGTGGGGTCTGCCATGCGGGGCTTCTTTCGCCTGAATTTGGGCGACAAGTCCTACTCCACCGTTAGGGCCCAAAGCTGTCCAAGGGGTGGCTGCCGCGCAAATGAAAGCGTCCCTTTCGTTTGTGGCCAATGATTCGTACGCATTGTATGATGTTGACGGGCCGCCAATCCATGTTTTCAGACATGTGCTATAGTGGGAAAGAAGGTATCCTGGCGCAGAGACCTGCAAACCAAGAGTCTTGCACATGATGCATCAGTTCTGTGTATATAGAGGAAGCTGCGAATGGTTTCACATCTGATGCTCTTGATGCTTGTGATGTCTTGACCCCCGCGTGCGCGCAATGCTCATGAGGAGGCAAAAAAACCTGGTAAGCAAGAAGTTCCGGCGGTTTGGTTTATGTCAAGGTGGTAGTATTGTCGAAAAGGCAGTGGAAAAATAGCAGCAGCCTATCTCAGGGGGAGCACTTATCAGATTTAGCAGTAGGCTAGAACTGTGTTGCGGGAGGACAATATAGACCGTGCTATAGTGCTGTGTGAGTGGTCGCAATGCGGCGCTGGCAGTCGCGGGAGAGGTAGTGGCAGTCGGATGAGGTCAGGGTTCTGAAGCATGACGTGAATCTTCTTCCTGTGAGTGTACCTTTCAACCCAGTTCTGTGGCCGAAGCAGGCTATAGAGCTGGAGCCTGGTTGGCCTGGACATGTTTGTGTGATCGTGTGCTACATGCTCGCGCAAGCATTTGGCTTGTGCAGCGGTTGCTTTGCAACGTTGTGAGTGTGTTTTCGCGGGCATCCATGGCTTTGGTGCTCGCCGGAGCATCGGCGGAAGCCCCTGCTGCAGCATGGCGTTCGGTGCGTGCCTTGCTTTAAGAACTGTGAGCCGTGAAACCCAGTTTGTATAAAGAGCTTGTTGATTTTTCGCCCAGGGGCGGGGACGGTCAAGTGGACTGAAGCCGATGTGGAAACTCATCCGCAATGCCAGTTGTTGGTCGCAACATGCTGGAACTTTCTTACATTTGAATGAAGCATGCTCGTACAGTTTCCTTTGCAGGACCGGGTGGCAGAAGGGATGCTCAACTGTCTCTCGGAGAGGGCGACCAATATCCTGCTCAACAACCATTTGCCGGTAGGGTGCAAGGTGGCATCCTTGCAGAGTGAAATTTCCTACGCAACTTGCAAGGACTCACAGATCCTCCAGCTGAGCTGCTAGAATGTAGGTTTTTTGGCGGCGCAGCTGCTACGTACCCCGCCAGGAAATTGGCAAGCACTATGCCTTCCTGTACCCGCTGTGCAAGGAGTTCCCCGATCGTGTCGGTTGCTTATATAATGTTCTAACGCCTGTATGGTTTTGTAACTGCAAATGCAGATGCTTTGCACAGTGCTTCATTGCTTCAGGTGCCCAGCGGATTCTTTCTTACAGATGTCTGGCTGCGCCTGAACGACAAGCTGCGAGGTGGCTTGATCAAGCCAGCGCAGGAAGACGACATCCTCACGCACGCCGCCAAAGAGGCGAAGCGCATGAAGAAATTGATGGGATCATTGAGATATCTTTACCGAAATGGAAACGCTGCTGCAAATGTCCATGTGAAGGAACTCTGTGATTGCAAATGTTTTGTTTGCCATGAGTCGTGTTTCGAGTCATGTCAGGTTTTTTCTTGCACTTCATGTGCAACTTAGGCATCGGTTCCATTGATGAGCGTGTGGCTATCTTGAAGCGATTGCTTATTAAGTCCCCAACGCGTTCTCGCCGTCAAGAGGCCGCTGAGGACGCAGTAGCCGAGCCGGTGGTGCCCGTGGCCCCTGCAGAGCCGGTAGCCGCCCTTCCCGACTTTCCTGCCCGAATGGATCTGGCGGCCAACAAAGCCGAGCGGGCAATGCGGTATGAGCTTCGCTATGGCCTGTCAACAGGCGATGCAACATTTAAAATCAAGTTGGTAGCAAGACACGTGCTGCTTTGGGAAATATCAGTCTGCCAGGTGACACCGAGTCCTCAGACTCCGATGACGAGGAGTACGACGAGGAGGAGTCAGAATCCGAAGAGTCTGCGGACAGCTCTGTCGCCGAAGGCGTGTGTGTGACCATGAAAAGGGGAGTAGGGGCAGAAACTTTCTGACTGTCAGACCCCAATGATGCTGACACTGTCGTTCCCGAGCATTTCCGTGAAGGCACGTTTGTTCTGACGCGTTGCGGGATGTCAATTTTGGGCACACTTGATGTGATGTCGTGCAGCGCAGGCCTGGCTGCCGAGCGTGCAAACGCACACAGTGGAGCTGGTGAGTTTCCTACTTGGCTCTGTAGTCGCTCAAGCTCCTGAACCCTAAACCCACGCCATGAACAGGTGAGATCGTGCCATGCAGCAGCTTGGATGACGATGAAGGCCCTACGAGGGGGGACTTTTGAAACCCATGCCGTTGACAAGGCCCAATAAGGTTTGGGGTGTAGGGCTTAGGGTTTTAGCGTTTAGGGTTTTAGGGTTGTTTTTAGGGTTTAGGGTTTTAGGTTTAGGGTTTCGGGTTCATAGAAATTGTATGGTTTGGGTCCGGGGTTTTGGGAGGTTTTGGGCAGTTTTTGTGTTTTGCTTTTCTTGTTCAATTTTGGAGGGGCTGGAGCTGAGGAGGAGGTGGCGAAACAGAAGGGGTTTGGGAAGGAGGAGGCTTGCGAAGGAGGCCGGGCCCCAAACTTGTGATGGGGGGAGGGGTTGGGGTGGGTGGGCTGGCTGGGGCTGAGGGGCCAAAGTGGCATTTTTTGAGGTTTCGGCTATAATTCAAATTCATGCTGCAGTGGGGTTGGTGAAGGGCTTTCGCGCAAAGCCTGGAATAGTCAGGCAGCATAGTGGGGGGGGGTTTTCACGTCTGCTATTCAATGACAAAAGCGGAGGGGCTGGGATGAGGGCTGAGGGGCTGGGGCTGGCAACTGAGGGGTTGGGCTGGGGGGGCTGGGGCTGAGGAGGGGCTGAGTTGAGGGGCTGAGGGGCTGAGGAGGCTGACCGGCCCGTGCAGGGAAGTTGTGCGTGAGCGTTATGCTTCTTTTTGCACTGTGAAGGACGAAAGATTATTGAGCTGCTCATATACAATTTCTACTTATCTGGCCTCGAGTTTAAGGTTTAGGGTTTAGGGTGTAGGGTTGGGTCTAGGGTGTAGGGCTTTAGGGTCGAAGGTTTGGGGTTTAGGGTCTAGGGTTTAGGTCAAAGCCCCCAGACTAAACCGCTCGCTGTATTTTGGAGTTTCGTGTTCTGTGTTGACAAGGAGAACCTTAAAGCCTGATACTTTACAGTGTTTCTGGTAGTATGCAGGTGAAGAGATTGGGCTGAGTGGGCTTCAAGATTGCCTTGGATGGTCGAACTTTTGGGCATTACGGGGCATCTAAAACCCCACCACCTTAACTCTCCCCGTGAAGTACACACCTCAAAATAACAAGTTTCTGCGATTCCTCACCCTCACCACACTGAAACTTGTCGAGCCCCTATAGTAGTTCCAGGTGTTTTGGGCCCTGCTGGGAATTTTTCAGGGTTTTTTGGAGATTCCTCGATCAGTCCGGAAGGCAGTTTCGCGCAGCCCAACACATGCTCCCAGGCAGTCTCGACCCCGACATGGAGGACAGCCAGCGAACATTGCTGCTAGGTGCAAGAGCACCAGATCAATGGGTTTCACGAGGAAATTGTTCAGTACCTTGTACCTTTGACAGGCGAGCACGTGTGCGAGAACGGTAGCAGCGATGATGGCAGCGTCGAAGACGCAGGTGCGTTTGTTTGCATTTTAAGGGGCAGCTTGAAGATCTCAATCTCATTGTCGCTTGGGCAGGAAATCCTTTCAGCTTGCTTGACGTGCCGCGCTACTCAGAGACAGCCTCCGAGGGAGAGTCGACCCCGGAAGGAGTCTCCGGCGATATGTGTAGCTCAACCACTGTTCAGTGTCGCTGCCTGCGGGCTTCAAACCAGGAGCTGGCAGTGCAAGGGAGGCAAGCGCTGTGGCAGGCCTGTAGCATCCAAGATTGTTTTCAGCAAAACAACAGATCATTTCTGCCAGGACACATGGGGGAAGAGGACGCGAGCTCCGGAGGTGGGGTAGCCGATAATCTTGCAACAACGACTGCTTTCCAAGCCAGCGTGCCGAGGCACTTCGGATGAAGAGGCTTCCTCGGCGAGGTCGCCTGCGTCCGCGCGCCCAGCAGGCTCGAGGGACTTTGCGACCTTGAAGACCCCTTCTCCTGGCATGCCAAAGTGGCTGCACGCTTTCCGGAATGAGATGCCCACCCCACCGCCTGTGGGGGCCGTAGTGAAGCCCGAGAAGAAGGAGAAGACTGCGAAGAAGGAAGCGGTGCCAAGCAAGGCGACCTTCCACCGCGGGAGCAAGAAGAGGACTGTCAAGCCGAGCGTGGCTGCTGAGGGCAGCAGCAGCAGCAACAAGAAGGCAAGAGTGGGACATGAGGTTGAAGATGCTCGGCATGAGCAGCTCGCGCAGGGCCTGCGAAACATCGAGGCGGAGCGCTTCTCAGAGCGCGAGGGTGACATGGGCCCGGCCGAGCGCGAGGAGAACGTGGGCCTGGCAGACCGCGCAGAGGACATCGGTCACCGCGATGCTCTCGAGTGGTTCAAAGGGCATTCGCTGCTTTGGGTTCCGCTGGAAGCACGGCCGGACCAGCATGGCAAGTTCAAGGGCAAGCACTCCTATACCCTTTCTGATTCTGAGGGCGCGAAGGTAGAAATCCTTCTTCGCCACAAGGCATTCTTTGTCAAGAAATGCAGGCCAGGAGCTGTTGGCCCGACTGGCCAGATCAGTGTCAGCAAGTACCTTAAGAATCGGTTAAGACTAAAAATAAACTATTTAGGGAAAAGTTTAAATTTTAACTTTTTTAGTTAAAGTTTAAAATTTAAACTTTAACTAAAAAATTTAAACTATTTTTAGTTTAAATTTTAAACTATTTAGTTTATTTTTCAAGTTTATTTTTCAAGTTAAAATCTTGAATAGACTGACCATTAGTGTTGAGTCTTTACCCTTGGAAGTAGTAGTTGAAAGTCACAGTTGTCCACTTGAGGAGAGTTGGGAGAGAGGAAAACGACCGAGAAGCGACTTGCTTGTCTTAACTTGAGGAGAGCTGTGAGAGAGAAGGAGCGAGACATTTCTTGTTTGTGTGACAGTTTGTGTTGCACTTCGAGTATCAGAGTTTTTTTTGCAGTCAAGCTTTCGTCCGCAAAGATGGATGATTGCAAGTTGTGGGTGGGAGGGTTAGAGCATGCCCTCTCAGCTTCGAGATTGAGAGCCATTCTCCCGTTCTCTGGCGGCAAGATTTGTTTGTATGCTGAGTCACATTTGATCGAAAACCGCCGCCCACCAGCCCATGCTTTGCAGCTCTTTGCAGGTTGGGTGACATCGCCCTGCAAGACGTGTCAATGATGCACCGCGGCTCAGGGACGGCCTCTGCGGCCTGCTTGTGCTCCTGGGCTTTCTTTATGCATGGAGCTCACGTCCACAGTGCCATTGCTTTCTTAAACTTAGCCGGGCCCCTGAGGCTTCGACTCGAAGACCACTCGTGACGAAGCATGGTGGCTTCTTGTTGAGCACGGATGGCCGGTCCGAGAGTGGGTAACTCGAGGCAGCCGGCCTTTTACCTGGCAGGCACCCCAACGTGGAGAGTCTTCTGCAGGCCTCGTGGAGACGCAGATGGTTAGCCGTGTGGAGGAGGAGCTCTTAAGTGAGCTTACGTCCTGCAAGCTGTCGGAGCAGGCCAGAAGTCTTCAAGATGCTTGGGAGAGAACTTGAGGAGTGTGACAGAGTCAGAGACACAGTGTCCCGGAGTCCTCAATATACTTTGAGTGAACTTGAGGAGAGGTGTTTTAGACAGAGCCAACGATAAGTTGTTGCAAAAAACTTGTAGGCGGCCCTGGAGAAGAACGCAACTGCTAGCACTCGGCTGAGGCAAGAACTGGAGGCCTTGCTTTGTGTTGCAAATGAGAGAGCCGCTAAAAGAAGTGCTACAATCGAGTTGCAGGCCAGCGAAGAGAAGCACGCAACTACCAATGCTCGGCTGAGGCAAGAACTGGAGGCCTTGCTTTTTGTTGCAAATGAGAGAGCCGCTAAAAGAAGTGCTACCATCGAGTTGCTGGCCAGCGAGGAGAAGCACGCAACTACCAGTGCTCGGCTGAGGCAACAACTGGAGGCCTTGCTCTGTGTTGCAAATGAGAGAGCTGCTAAAAGAAGTGCTACATGCAATCGAGTTGCAGGCCAGCGAGGTCAAGGTGCACAGACTGGAAGGTTGGCTTGACGAAGCCGATGACAAACTCCTCCAGGAGGAAGAGGAGTTTCGCCAGAGCATGGCACTTGTTCAGGACTCCGAGAGCAGTTTTAATGCAATTAAGACGAAGCATTTTTGGAGAGTATCAGAGCGCAACGCAAACTGCCCTTCCAGGCCAGAGATACGCAGCTCGATGAGTACAAAGAATCCATGGCTGAGGCAGCTTTGCGGTATTCTATGGAGGAGGGAAGGCAAGCTGGTCTCCTGAATCAGCACCACGACTTCATTGGTGAGCTGGAGGAAACGATCGTGAGCCTCGAAGGCCGACTCGAGGAAGCGCGGTATGGGCGTGGTGAGGAAGAGATGCAAGCGTCAGCTGCAGGATATCGGATGCAACGCAGTCATGCCAGTAAATTGTTCGGCCAGTGACCTTTGGTAATTTACTTTGGGGTGTGTCAGGAAGCTGGACTCCGGGCACCCTGCTTCGACGATTGATGAGGACCTTTGATAAAGCCTTGCACTATTTCAGAAACGAAACAAAAACCTGACAGGAGAGATCAGTCCCCGTGAGCGCGGAATCCACGTTGGACGCTGTGGATGGCAGTGTGAAGAAATCTGGCCGTTGCGGAGAGAACTTTTGGCTGAGAGAACACTTGTGGAGAGTCTAGAGTGGTTCCATAAACTTAAACTTAAACCCAAAGCACTTGTTGAGAGTTTGCGAGAGTTATGAGGGTGCTTGTGGAGGGCATACATGTGGAGCGAGTTTGCAAGAGTTACGAGGGCGCTTGTGGAGGGCTGAAACCTGAACCCTAAACCTTAAACCCAAATACCCGAAAATCTAAATTGTGAGCATGTTTTTGTTTCGCCAGCAGCTGGTTCCCAAGTAGTGAGGCTGGTTTCTACTTTTTTTCCAGCCATGGCGTGCCCAGAGCAAGCAGAGAAGAAGCAGTGCACTTTTCTCGAGCGTTCAAAAAAGCGAAGCCACTTCGTGATGTGCTTGCTTCGAGATCGTCCCCGTGTCTCTGCAGATTTCATCCTGCAGTTCTTTCCAAAGGAGCAGATGGATTGCACTACTTCGAAGCGTACATGGGAGCGAGAAGCCGGCAAGGCTCGCATGATCACCAGAGTTCTTGAAGAGTGGCATCGATGGAATGAGAGCCTGCCGAAAGGATCAGACTGCTGATAAATTCGAGATTTAAGCTGCATACACATTATAGCCGTTGTTCGCACGGTTAATTAGGCTTGAGCGATAGATCTGCAAGGCGACAGAAAAACAATCCTTCAGAGCTTCAGAATTTGCGAGCAGATTGTTATGTCAAGTCAAGACTTGGAAATTTGAGCTCATCTGGCATGTTGCTGCAGTTTTTTTTGCTTTTAGCGTTTAGATGGAATTGCCCTAGACTGCCCACATGGTTCGCGGCATTCGTTCTACGTATTCGGCTGAGCACGACCTCGTTCGGCTCTTCGTTGGAAACGAGGTGGGATTCTTGTTGTAGGGCGAGTTCAAGAGAGTGACACTTGTGGAGCGATTTGTTGCATTTTTTCTGCCTCTCAGGTAATCAAGGTTTGTCCTCTTTGGCTGAGTTTTGAGAACGGCAAGAAGCGCAAGCTCGAAGATGCTGTGTTCACTGTGGAAGACAGCTTGCAGCACAGCTCCCAGTCTTCAAAAAGTGCCAAGGTTGAAGACCACAGCTCACAGTCTTTGGCGCCTTCAAAGAGCGCGAAGCCGGATGACGACAGCTGCCAGTCTTTGCCTGTTACGCAGATCGACGCGACAGATGAAGGATTGGGTTGGCAGGTCGATGTGAAGCCTGCTTCTCCTCGCCCTCTCACGGCGAACCAGCAAAAGCACTTGAGGAGAGCTAGGGATCTTTTGTGTGAGGTCGAGCGGGTGACTCCTTATGTCTCTGCTGATGCCCAAGAATCTCTACAGCCGGCAAGGCAGGATGCAATTGCATTTGTGAAGCAGCTGGAGGATTTCCAGTATCGGAGGTCTCATGTTTTGCTGTACACAGTCAAGCAAGGCAAAACTGTAGTGTCTAACTTGGTCTGCATGCTCACGAATGCGAGCAGCACGATCTCTAGCGTCGACCGCCTGCTTCTTGGCAACATAGGCTGCTTCAATTAATTAATTTCGCACTTCTGCGAAATCACTTTACCGCCAATGACGTATAATTCGCTGTGCGTATGTGCCCGCGTGACCTGTGCAAACGAGGGTCGTTGCTTGCTGTTGGCCGTGAATATCTCTTGCCAGAGATGCCGCCTTGCTGCTGTGTGGAGTTGCCTGGCGTTGTAGCCTGTTCTTTTTGTGGCTCGACGAGAACGAAGAGCGAGCTGTACCGAACATGTCTGTCTCCCTGATCCGGAAGCGAGCCAGACTCACGGCTAATAAGAACCTCAGCGCCGCTAGCCTTTGCGACGCGCTAGAGAAGGGCCTCAAACAATGCTTCACTCTTGACCTGAATGTCATGCTCGAGAAGTTCAAGGGGACGACTTGGAAGACCGCTTCCTCTCTCAGCGTTCCGGGACTAAGCTCAGCGGCTCCGCTTTTTGAGCAACTGCTGCTCGCGGAACCCACGGCTGCGCGGGCCCTAAGCGTGCGGATGCAGGGTTTCAGGTGAAGGGTTTAGGATTTATAAATAGGGTCATGAGTGAGAACCATTCAGGTCATTGCGCCCACTATCTTCCGCGCTGCGCTTGCCCAGCTCAAAGAGCGCGTGTCTGCCTGCAACGCTAGCAAGATGAAGGACGATGAGTTTTTCGATACGACCAGCATGGTGATGAGAATCCAGTTAGCCAAGCTTCGCGATATGGCCTTCTCGTAACTTGATTCAGAAGGGGACAGCAGGTTGATTGATGTTATCTGTCTTGCTTGAGGAGAGATGCGAGAGGGGGGGAGGGACCTAAATCGGATGTCGTTGCTGCTTCTGAGTCCTACATCGGCTTGGTCCAAGAAGGCAAGAAGGGAGGAGATTTTGAAAGTCGAAAAGCTTGTGGCTCTGGTAGCCAAGGAGACACCGAAGGAGACTGAGCAGACCCCGGCTGCAGGTTCCAATCCGATAGAGTCCTGCGACGAAGGTTGGCCTGACTTCACACGCGTGACAGCCGCGCTTGCTGATACTCGGGCTCTGGTGCCATGTGAAAGATCGACGGAAGAAAGCCCAGAGCTTGAGCGAGCTCCAAGCTTCCTCAAGAGGGCACCAAGCTTTGTGCAGGCCGCTGAAGAAGCAGCCTTGCAGGCAGCTCTGAAGAGCGTTCCTTTGTCGTCTGCTGCGAAGTCAGCTGCCTTCCAGGCCTGGCTGTTTCGTGAGCGATATCTTGAGGAGCGAACGAACGAGAGAGAGAGAGAGAGAGAGAGAGAGAGAGAGCTTGTGGAGAGAGAGAGCTTGTGGAGAGAGAGAGAGCTTGTGGAGAGAGAGCGCTTGTGGAGAGAGAGAGCTTGTGGAGAGAGCGAGAGAGAGAGAGAGAGAGAGAGAGAGAGAGAGAGAGAGACTCTAAACTCTAAACCTGAAACCCAAAGAAACCTGAAAGCCTCATTGAGAGGCCATCAAGTGCAGCAAGAAGCAGTCGCAGCAGAAGCAGCAGGAGGCCGTGATGGCTGCTGCTCTTGCTGCCAAGCCAAAGGCGGAAGGCAAACCGAAAGCCAAGGCTAAAGCGACGCAAGCAAGGCCCAAAGCTCAGACATCTACGAAAGCTACGCCGAAAGCTAAGGCAGCTACGAAAGCTACGCCGAAAGCTAAGGCCAAAGCCACAGCCAAGAGTGCCAAGAGCAAGAGTTGCTTGCGAAAGAAGCCGAAGAAGCAGCTCAAGATGGACCCGAAAAACGTGGCCTCGCGAGCGTATCATCGAGTTCGCAAGCTGGCGCGGCGCAACGGCAAGAGTAAGGAAGAAGCACGCAAGCTGGCCTGCGAAGCTCACAGAGAAGCAATGAAAGCCTGCACAGCCTAAGTCTCACGTCCTGAGGCCGCGCTCGCGCCCGTTTCTTTAGAGTCTGCATTCTTGTACGCTACTTCCGCGTCTCAGGTTCACAACGAGCTCCTGAGAGCGCTCCTTTCGTTCACGCATTCTTGCACGCAACTGGCGCGGTTTGAACCGCGCAGGAGCGTGCAGGTCTCAAAAGCAGAGAACACGAAAGAGAAAATTCGCGGCAGCCCGCAGGATATGGTGTCAAGCGCGTGTTTTTTCCAACAGTTTTTTTCGGATTTTTTCTTTGTTTTTTCGAAAATCGCAAAAAGAGCCCCGACAGACTGGTTCAGTTTCAGTATGGTTTTGGTCAAATTTGACCAAAACTAAACCAGATAGTGGTTTGTTTTGGGTTGTCTTTTGGTCAAATTAGACTGAAAGTAAACCATGATGCGGTTTACTTTTGGTCAAACTTTACTTAAAGTAAACCATGGGTGCGGTTCACTTTATGTATAATTTGACTGATACTCGACCATGCCCGGTTAAGTTTTAGTTCAATTTGACTCAAACTACACCCACTCGGTCTGTTTTCAGTCAAATTTGACTATAACTAAACTCATCGTAGTCGGGTTTAGGTCTAGTTTGGCCGAAAGTCAACCGTGCGTATTGTCTAGTTTCAGTCTAATTTGACCCAAACCAGACCACAGCATGGTTCAGTTTGAGTCAAATTTAACCACAACCACACCGAAACTAAACCACAGCATGGTTTAGTTTTAGTCAAATTTGACCCAAAATTGACTAAAACTAAACCAAGTTTTGCCGGCTTGATTCGGGCAGGCTAAGAAAAAAAGCCCCCTCACCCCCCCCCCCCCCCCCCCCCCCCCCCCCCCCCCCCCCCCCCCCCCCCCCCCCCCCCCCCCCCCCCCCCCACCCCCCCCACCCCCAAACCAAAAAAGGAGCCGAGACCAGCGTTTCTTGAGCATGAGAACGTTGGCTCGACAACCAGGCTCAAAGGACACCATGCCGCTTCTTCGGAGAGGAGGCATTAGACAGAGATTAAGTAGAGTTGAAGCGGAAGCCGATGGCAATGTCGTCGGCCCAGAGTCCGTTTTGGGTCGCTACCTCGTGATGCAATGGGCATGGGGTTTTCAGACACTTCCTAAGCTGCAGCTTACCGCGGCACTTGCTGTGGAAGATATGGTAGCAGGCGGCGGGGAATGCCCTGGGTCACTGCGCGCGTTGGCCGCGCTTGGAAGCAATGGCAAGTATCCCGCGAACATGTTGCACGGCTTGCTCGAAAGTAGCCAGCTTTGATTTGCATGTAGCTAAACCACCGCAGACATGTTTCTGTGATATGCAAAGAAGAAGGTACAGAGATATCATGCTTCGCGTGCGCCCGAGTAACTTTGAACTTTCGACGGTACGCTTGCCAAGCAACGACGACGAAGCGGTGGAGCTCAAGGCTCTGTGGCCACATGCTACTGGGATGTATAGATTCGTTTGTTCAGTTTCGATTGTGTGCGAGTGAGAGTTGCGCCAGATTACTTGCGGAGTGTAAGTCGCGTGCGCGAGCTTGTGATTGTTTGAGCTTGTGAAAGTTTGCTCGAGGAGAGTAGAGCTTAAACCCTAAACCCTAAACCTTAAACCCTAAACCGAGTGAGAGCTTGTGAGAGATGGCTTGAGGAGAGTCCCGGTGCACGAAGGAGTGGTTTGCTAAGATGCACAGCTGCTATCCTGCAGCCTTCCAGAAATACATATTGGATAGCCGAGAAACCTTGCACAAATATTGGGCGCAACACACTCCTGATTCTCCTTTGCTGACGGATCACCCAATTCGAAGTCGAGAAGACCGGTTCACCAGCGGCATTCCACTTGCACTACACGGAGACGGTGTAAGTGTGACTGGTCTGGGCAAAGTATGGCAGCAGGGTGTCGATGTCTACTCAATCCACAGTCTACTTCCGCAAACAGCAGGCACGAGACTAAGGCACCAAGTAATAGCTCTGGTGCCCTTAGCTTTGCTGGGCAAGGACGCGGAAAGCCAGGCTCGCATTGACGTGATGCATCGGCACCTTGCCTGGAGTCTACAAAGTCTGGGGGAAGGCGTTTGGCCTCGTCTTGACCCCTATGGCCAGCCTTGGCCGCAAGGGTCAAGGGACAGAAAAAGAGCGGGGAGGCGACTAGCAGGTCATTTCTACGCTGCTGTGATCATGGTGAAAGGCGATCTGGACTTCCTGTGGAAAGGACTGAGATTACCGTCGTTCTCAAGTAACAGCCCTTGCGGCTTGTGCCGCTGCGGAACACAGGGTCTCAATGCTTGGTGGAACATTTCACCCAACGCTAGCTGGGTTACCCGACAAGCCGACCACGTTCACAGAAGCTCAAGCCCACTTTTTCGGGCAATTAGCCGACACTCTATTTGTCCTGATTGGCTTCACAGCAAGCATCTTGGGACAGATGCGTACATAGCGGCGTCAGTAATGACGCTCTTATCGTACGAACTCATGCCCAGCGCACCGTCGAGGAATTGCTGCAGCATCTTGCAGTTCTTGAAAGCCTACGCTCCAGGTCAGACCATCAACAAGTTGAAACTGTATCTCGCCCAACTAGGTTTTGAGTAGTGAATTTCCAAGGATAGATTCGTCGGCGCCTTTTACAGCCATGTAAGGAGCATGTTCGTGCCGGATGCAAAACATCCTTGGGCGCATTTCCCGAAGCTGAAAACAAAGGGCGCGGAAACGAAGAATTTACTTCCAGGACTACTACAATGCTGGATGACGTACATGGATGACACGAATCAGGCTGCTTGCTTGACTATATAAGAAGTTGTGCTGCAAAAGAAACAAGCTGATCAGCTTAGGTTCACATGCAGATCATGCTTCTTCTCGAACGCAGCATAAAATTGGATGGCATCGTCTCCGACTGTTTCGACTTTGCTCTCCCTGCTGACGACGCAACAGAGCTAGTGGAGACGGGCTGGGAACACTTTGCTCTGCAGTCAGCATTGATGAAACATTTCGTGCAGTCGGAGGGCAAACTCCTGTTCAACGGCACATTCAAATCGCATTGGCTCATGCACTCCATTCTCATCTCATCCTGGGTTTCTCCAAGAGACTTGACCAAACCAAAGCCGCAGACACGTTGTTGCAGCAGTTTATCTTGCCAAGCAGCCTGAACCCCTGCTAGCAGCCAGGAGTGGCTCAGTGCTACGCAGACGAAGACCTGATGCAAGGCGTTCGTCAGTTAGTGAAGTATGCCACGCGCGGACGTGATCAAGCCTCGGCTATTCGGAAAGCCATGGTGAAGTACAGCTTGGCATTGCACCTGCAGCACACAAATCTTGCTGCGTGAAGAAAAAAAGAGAGTTCTTGTGGAGTGTGAGAGCTGCATCTTCGCTTGTGTCCAGTTGCACATGTCTTGATATAGCACGCAAGCTTTTCCGCCGAATAATTCAGTCCGCTCAAGCTCCAGTTCTTTCCTGCTTGCTACAAGCTCGTCTCGTCCCTGGCACTTACAGCCATGGACCTCGCTTCGGCCTTTGCTAAGGGAATGCCGTCTACCCGAGGCGAGCTTGTAGCAGAAACGCAGCCAGACAACAAGGACACGCAGCTCCAGCTGCCGTCTACCCAAGGCCAGCTTCTAGCAGAAACGCAGCCAGACAACAAGGACACGCAGGTCCAGGAGCTGGACCTTGACGAGCCAGAAGAGCTCACTGCGAAAGCTGCTGAAAGCGAGCAAAAAGACGTGGCAAAGCCGAAAGTGAAAGCCGGAAAGCCGAAAGCCGAAACGGCTGCTAAGGCTAAGGCAAAAGCGAAGGGAAAGGCAAAAGCAAAGGCAACAAGCAAGCAGAAAGAGCAAAAGCCCGTGGAGGAAGCTGAGGACCCTCCGTCTGAGACCAAAGAAGCCAAAGGGAACGGGAAGAGAAAGAAAGCAGAGCAGAACGACGAGAACGAAGACACGAAGGAAGCCAACAAGCAAGACAAGAAGGCCAAGAACCAGGACAAGAAGCCTGCCAAAGAGGAGAAGGACACGAAAGAGGAGGAGAAGCAGGGAAAGGCCAAGCAAAGGAAAACAAGCGGCGACAATGGCTCATCGGAGCCAACCAAGCCGAAGAGTGCTAAGGAAAAGGCTGCCAAAGAGGAGAAAGACACGAAAGAGGAGGAGAAGCAGGGAAAGGACCAGGGAAAGGGCAGGCGAAGGAACACAAGCGGCGACAATGGCTCGGAGCCAACCAAGCCAAAGAGTGCTAAGGAAAAGGCTACGGCACTTGTGGCCTGGACCGAGGCAAAGGAAGACGACCAGGCGACTGATCGAGAAAGTGCACTTGTGGAGAGTAAAGGGTTTGTTTTTTTGTTTCAGGGTTCGAGGGTCAGTTTTAGTGTTTCGCTGAATCAAAACTTGCGAGAGAAACTTGAGGAGAGCTTGCTGAGAGGAATATGAATTTTCGTGACAACCCCGCAGGGCTCGGACCAGGAAGAGCACCGCGATCCCTGCAAAGCTCGCTTCTTCAAGGCAGCCAAGAGCAAGGACAAGCTACCGGAGCCGCTAGTCGAACTCTTCGAAAAGTCAAACAGAAGAGACCAGACGGAGATCGTGAACAAGGTGGTCAGACGCAACGAGCACGGCGGCTTTGTGCTCAACTTCGAGAGCGAGTTCTACAGGGAGATCCACACGAGGTATGAGGAGAGCAAAGCCAAAGAGAAAGCTATCGGCAAGACCCTGACGGTAGCAAGAGCAATGGCAGGAGGCAAAGCTATGCTTCAACTTTCCTATAGGCCCTAGCCCAATAATAAACCTCTAAACTCTCAAGCACCCTAACCCCTAAACCCCTATAAGGCCTTCACCTACGTAGTTGTTTTCCCAGAGGCCAAGAAGCGCTGGACGCTGCTATCCGTTCTGGTGAGTGCACCGTGATCCGCGAGAAAGGCAAAGAGTTCTACGTCTTCGAGGATTCCGTAGCAAGTTTCGCCCCATTTCTCTCGGTGAGTTTGCTGTTGGAGAATTATAACACTCGATCCTTTCAGGAGCTGTCTGTTACCAACACCACTGGCAAGCTGATCAAGAGACAGGTCACTGGTGAAGGCGAGATTGGACAGGACAGCCTAACTGTAATCTTGACTAAGGAGACAGCACTCTGCGTGGTCGAAAAAAATTGATTGATAGGAGGGCGGCAGCGCTTTCCGAGAGTTCCTGGAGAACTTTGAGATGCACCTCACACCCAGCTCCGCAGACGCCTCGTCAAGCTCAAAGGGCCTGGCGCAGAACGGCTTCTCCGAAGAGGACCCTACTTTTTTTGTTCGCTATACCCTAAAAAAAAAAGCTATGGCAGGAGAAGGCGAAGCTGAACGAGGGCATCGCTATGCTTACTGATGCTCGCAAGAACGCCGAGAGGCTCTTTCTCGACATGAAGTCGAAGAACTCCAAGTCAAGCCAAGTGGTCAAAGACATCATGCGAAACAACCTTCAAACCGTACTTGAGAAAATCAGCGAGCTGAACCAGGCCTCGGTGCAACAATCTGTTTCAGAGCACATGTGGAGAGCACATTTGTCACCGATAGCACCTTTCGGAGGTTTCACTCTTTGGAACCCTTCGTGATCAACCCGTGAGCGTGCAGCAGCTAAAGTCCCTGCTGCGAGAGGCCTGCATGTGCCCTGAACCCTAAACCCTAAAATCCCTCAAGTTTTATCCTGAACCCTAAGCCCTGAAACCCCTCAAGTTTTATCCTAAACCCTAAACCCTAAACCCTGACCCTAAATCCTACATGGATAGAGAAAGAGAAGTATGGGTCCCTGCAGGCCGCAGTGGCCATGCAAGAGCTGACCGAGTCTACAAAGCTGTGCCGGGCTTTGAGCTGAGCTAAGCAGTCTCACCCCACTAGCCTTTGTGCAGAAGGCAATTTTGCATTGCCTGTTCATCTCAGAAGCCGAGGTGTTCTTCAACACGTCGCGTTAAAGTAGTAGGGAGGGACAAGCCAAAGGGGAATGGCATAGAACGCTGAGAGGAAACATGCGTGATTGCAGGCTGCTGTCATTTCTCAAACCTGTGCTTCGAGGAAATTGAGGAGAGCAAGGGCCCCTATTTCAACGAAACTTGCGAGTTACTTGTGGAGGGAGAGATGATTTGGGG
>CAJNDS010002348.1:372059-475241 GCA_905221605.1 Symbiodinium natans
CAGGGTTTCAGGTGAAGGGTTTAGGATTTATAAATAGGGTCATGAGTGAGAACCATTCAGGTCATTGCGCCCACTATCTTCCGCGCTGCGCTTGCCCAGCTCAAAGAGCGCGTGTCTGCCTGCAACGCTAGCAAGATGAAGGACGATGAGTTTTTCGATACGACCAGCATGGTGATGAGAATCCAGTTAGCCAAGCTTCGCGATATGGCCTTCTCGTAACTTGATTCAGAAGGGGACAGCAGGTTGATTGATGTTATCTGTCTTGCTTGAGGAGAGATGCGAGAGGGGGGGAGGGACCTAAATCGGATGTCGTTGCTGCTTCTGAGTCCTACATCGGCTTGGTCCAAGAAGGCAAGAAGGGAGGAGATTTTGAAAGTCGAAAAGCTTGTGGCTCTGGTAGCCAAGGAGACACCGAAGGAGACTGAGCAGACCCCGGCTGCAGGTTCCAATCCGATAGAGTCCTGCGACGAAGGTTGGCCTGACTTCACACGCGTGACAGCCGCGCTTGCTGATACTCGGGCTCTGGTGCCATGTGAAAGATCGACGGAAGAAAGCCCAGAGCTTGAGCGAGCTCCAAGCTTCCTCAAGAGGGCACCAAGCTTTGTGCAGGCCGCTGAAGAAGCAGCCTTGCAGGCAGCTCTGAAGAGCGTTCCTTTGTCGTCTGCTGCGAAGTCAGCTGCCTTCCAGGCCTGGCTGTTTCGTGAGCGATATCTTGAGGAGCGAACGAACGAGAGAGAGAGAGAGAGAGAGAGAGAGAGAGAGCTTGTGGAGAGAGAGAGCTTGTGGAGAGAGAGAGAGCTTGTGGAGAGAGAGCGCTTGTGGAGAGAGAGAGCTTGTGGAGAGAGCGAGAGAGAGAGAGAGAGAGAGAGAGAGAGAGAGAGAGACTCTAAACTCTAAACCTGAAACCCAAAGAAACCTGAAAGCCTCATTGAGAGGCCATCAAGTGCAGCAAGAAGCAGTCGCAGCAGAAGCAGCAGGAGGCCGTGATGGCTGCTGCTCTTGCTGCCAAGCCAAAGGCGGAAGGCAAACCGAAAGCCAAGGCTAAAGCGACGCAAGCAAGGCCCAAAGCTCAGACATCTACGAAAGCTACGCCGAAAGCTAAGGCAGCTACGAAAGCTACGCCGAAAGCTAAGGCCAAAGCCACAGCCAAGAGTGCCAAGAGCAAGAGTTGCTTGCGAAAGAAGCCGAAGAAGCAGCTCAAGATGGACCCGAAAAACGTGGCCTCGCGAGCGTATCATCGAGTTCGCAAGCTGGCGCGGCGCAACGGCAAGAGTAAGGAAGAAGCACGCAAGCTGGCCTGCGAAGCTCACAGAGAAGCAATGAAAGCCTGCACAGCCTAAGTCTCACGTCCTGAGGCCGCGCTCGCGCCCGTTTCTTTAGAGTCTGCATTCTTGTACGCTACTTCCGCGTCTCAGGTTCACAACGAGCTCCTGAGAGCGCTCCTTTCGTTCACGCATTCTTGCACGCAACTGGCGCGGTTTGAACCGCGCAGGAGCGTGCAGGTCTCAAAAGCAGAGAACACGAAAGAGAAAATTCGCGGCAGCCCGCAGGATATGGTGTCAAGCGCGTGTTTTTTCCAACAGTTTTTTTCGGATTTTTTCTTTGTTTTTTCGAAAATCGCAAAAAGAGCCCCGACAGACTGGTTCAGTTTCAGTATGGTTTTGGTCAAATTTGACCAAAACTAAACCAGATAGTGGTTTGTTTTGGGTTGTCTTTTGGTCAAATTAGACTGAAAGTAAACCATGATGCGGTTTACTTTTGGTCAAACTTTACTTAAAGTAAACCATGGGTGCGGTTCACTTTATGTATAATTTGACTGATACTCGACCATGCCCGGTTAAGTTTTAGTTCAATTTGACTCAAACTACACCCACTCGGTCTGTTTTCAGTCAAATTTGACTATAACTAAACTCATCGTAGTCGGGTTTAGGTCTAGTTTGGCCGAAAGTCAACCGTGCGTATTGTCTAGTTTCAGTCTAATTTGACCCAAACCAGACCACAGCATGGTTCAGTTTGAGTCAAATTTAACCACAACCACACCGAAACTAAACCACAGCATGGTTTAGTTTTAGTCAAATTTGACCCAAAATTGACTAAAACTAAACCAAGTTTTGCCGGCTTGATTCGGGCAGGCTAAGAAAAAAAGCCCCCTCACCCCCCCCCCCCCCCCCCCCCCCCCCCCCCCCCCCCCCCCCCCCCCCCCCCCCCCCCCCCCCCCCCCCCCACCCCCCCCACCCCCAAACCAAAAAAGGAGCCGAGACCAGCGTTTCTTGAGCATGAGAACGTTGGCTCGACAACCAGGCTCAAAGGACACCATGCCGCTTCTTCGGAGAGGAGGCATTAGACAGAGATTAAGTAGAGTTGAAGCGGAAGCCGATGGCAATGTCGTCGGCCCAGAGTCCGTTTTGGGTCGCTACCTCGTGATGCAATGGGCATGGGGTTTTCAGACACTTCCTAAGCTGCAGCTTACCGCGGCACTTGCTGTGGAAGATATGGTAGCAGGCGGCGGGGAATGCCCTGGGTCACTGCGCGCGTTGGCCGCGCTTGGAAGCAATGGCAAGTATCCCGCGAACATGTTGCACGGCTTGCTCGAAAGTAGCCAGCTTTGATTTGCATGTAGCTAAACCACCGCAGACATGTTTCTGTGATATGCAAAGAAGAAGGTACAGAGATATCATGCTTCGCGTGCGCCCGAGTAACTTTGAACTTTCGACGGTACGCTTGCCAAGCAACGACGACGAAGCGGTGGAGCTCAAGGCTCTGTGGCCACATGCTACTGGGATGTATAGATTCGTTTGTTCAGTTTCGATTGTGTGCGAGTGAGAGTTGCGCCAGATTACTTGCGGAGTGTAAGTCGCGTGCGCGAGCTTGTGATTGTTTGAGCTTGTGAAAGTTTGCTCGAGGAGAGTAGAGCTTAAACCCTAAACCCTAAACCTTAAACCCTAAACCGAGTGAGAGCTTGTGAGAGATGGCTTGAGGAGAGTCCCGGTGCACGAAGGAGTGGTTTGCTAAGATGCACAGCTGCTATCCTGCAGCCTTCCAGAAATACATATTGGATAGCCGAGAAACCTTGCACAAATATTGGGCGCAACACACTCCTGATTCTCCTTTGCTGACGGATCACCCAATTCGAAGTCGAGAAGACCGGTTCACCAGCGGCATTCCACTTGCACTACACGGAGACGGTGTAAGTGTGACTGGTCTGGGCAAAGTATGGCAGCAGGGTGTCGATGTCTACTCAATCCACAGTCTACTTCCGCAAACAGCAGGCACGAGACTAAGGCACCAAGTAATAGCTCTGGTGCCCTTAGCTTTGCTGGGCAAGGACGCGGAAAGCCAGGCTCGCATTGACGTGATGCATCGGCACCTTGCCTGGAGTCTACAAAGTCTGGGGGAAGGCGTTTGGCCTCGTCTTGACCCCTATGGCCAGCCTTGGCCGCAAGGGTCAAGGGACAGAAAAAGAGCGGGGAGGCGACTAGCAGGTCATTTCTACGCTGCTGTGATCATGGTGAAAGGCGATCTGGACTTCCTGTGGAAAGGACTGAGATTACCGTCGTTCTCAAGTAACAGCCCTTGCGGCTTGTGCCGCTGCGGAACACAGGGTCTCAATGCTTGGTGGAACATTTCACCCAACGCTAGCTGGGTTACCCGACAAGCCGACCACGTTCACAGAAGCTCAAGCCCACTTTTTCGGGCAATTAGCCGACACTCTATTTGTCCTGATTGGCTTCACAGCAAGCATCTTGGGACAGATGCGTACATAGCGGCGTCAGTAATGACGCTCTTATCGTACGAACTCATGCCCAGCGCACCGTCGAGGAATTGCTGCAGCATCTTGCAGTTCTTGAAAGCCTACGCTCCAGGTCAGACCATCAACAAGTTGAAACTGTATCTCGCCCAACTAGGTTTTGAGTAGTGAATTTCCAAGGATAGATTCGTCGGCGCCTTTTACAGCCATGTAAGGAGCATGTTCGTGCCGGATGCAAAACATCCTTGGGCGCATTTCCCGAAGCTGAAAACAAAGGGCGCGGAAACGAAGAATTTACTTCCAGGACTACTACAATGCTGGATGACGTACATGGATGACACGAATCAGGCTGCTTGCTTGACTATATAAGAAGTTGTGCTGCAAAAGAAACAAGCTGATCAGCTTAGGTTCACATGCAGATCATGCTTCTTCTCGAACGCAGCATAAAATTGGATGGCATCGTCTCCGACTGTTTCGACTTTGCTCTCCCTGCTGACGACGCAACAGAGCTAGTGGAGACGGGCTGGGAACACTTTGCTCTGCAGTCAGCATTGATGAAACATTTCGTGCAGTCGGAGGGCAAACTCCTGTTCAACGGCACATTCAAATCGCATTGGCTCATGCACTCCATTCTCATCTCATCCTGGGTTTCTCCAAGAGACTTGACCAAACCAAAGCCGCAGACACGTTGTTGCAGCAGTTTATCTTGCCAAGCAGCCTGAACCCCTGCTAGCAGCCAGGAGTGGCTCAGTGCTACGCAGACGAAGACCTGATGCAAGGCGTTCGTCAGTTAGTGAAGTATGCCACGCGCGGACGTGATCAAGCCTCGGCTATTCGGAAAGCCATGGTGAAGTACAGCTTGGCATTGCACCTGCAGCACACAAATCTTGCTGCGTGAAGAAAAAAAGAGAGTTCTTGTGGAGTGTGAGAGCTGCATCTTCGCTTGTGTCCAGTTGCACATGTCTTGATATAGCACGCAAGCTTTTCCGCCGAATAATTCAGTCCGCTCAAGCTCCAGTTCTTTCCTGCTTGCTACAAGCTCGTCTCGTCCCTGGCACTTACAGCCATGGACCTCGCTTCGGCCTTTGCTAAGGGAATGCCGTCTACCCGAGGCGAGCTTGTAGCAGAAACGCAGCCAGACAACAAGGACACGCAGCTCCAGCTGCCGTCTACCCAAGGCCAGCTTCTAGCAGAAACGCAGCCAGACAACAAGGACACGCAGGTCCAGGAGCTGGACCTTGACGAGCCAGAAGAGCTCACTGCGAAAGCTGCTGAAAGCGAGCAAAAAGACGTGGCAAAGCCGAAAGTGAAAGCCGGAAAGCCGAAAGCCGAAACGGCTGCTAAGGCTAAGGCAAAAGCGAAGGGAAAGGCAAAAGCAAAGGCAACAAGCAAGCAGAAAGAGCAAAAGCCCGTGGAGGAAGCTGAGGACCCTCCGTCTGAGACCAAAGAAGCCAAAGGGAACGGGAAGAGAAAGAAAGCAGAGCAGAACGACGAGAACGAAGACACGAAGGAAGCCAACAAGCAAGACAAGAAGGCCAAGAACCAGGACAAGAAGCCTGCCAAAGAGGAGAAGGACACGAAAGAGGAGGAGAAGCAGGGAAAGGCCAAGCAAAGGAAAACAAGCGGCGACAATGGCTCATCGGAGCCAACCAAGCCGAAGAGTGCTAAGGAAAAGGCTGCCAAAGAGGAGAAAGACACGAAAGAGGAGGAGAAGCAGGGAAAGGACCAGGGAAAGGGCAGGCGAAGGAACACAAGCGGCGACAATGGCTCGGAGCCAACCAAGCCAAAGAGTGCTAAGGAAAAGGCTACGGCACTTGTGGCCTGGACCGAGGCAAAGGAAGACGACCAGGCGACTGATCGAGAAAGTGCACTTGTGGAGAGTAAAGGGTTTGTTTTTTTGTTTCAGGGTTCGAGGGTCAGTTTTAGTGTTTCGCTGAATCAAAACTTGCGAGAGAAACTTGAGGAGAGCTTGCTGAGAGGAATATGAATTTTCGTGACAACCCCGCAGGGCTCGGACCAGGAAGAGCACCGCGATCCCTGCAAAGCTCGCTTCTTCAAGGCAGCCAAGAGCAAGGACAAGCTACCGGAGCCGCTAGTCGAACTCTTCGAAAAGTCAAACAGAAGAGACCAGACGGAGATCGTGAACAAGGTGGTCAGACGCAACGAGCACGGCGGCTTTGTGCTCAACTTCGAGAGCGAGTTCTACAGGGAGATCCACACGAGGTATGAGGAGAGCAAAGCCAAAGAGAAAGCTATCGGCAAGACCCTGACGGTAGCAAGAGCAATGGCAGGAGGCAAAGCTATGCTTCAACTTTCCTATAGGCCCTAGCCCAATAATAAACCTCTAAACTCTCAAGCACCCTAACCCCTAAACCCCTATAAGGCCTTCACCTACGTAGTTGTTTTCCCAGAGGCCAAGAAGCGCTGGACGCTGCTATCCGTTCTGGTGAGTGCACCGTGATCCGCGAGAAAGGCAAAGAGTTCTACGTCTTCGAGGATTCCGTAGCAAGTTTCGCCCCATTTCTCTCGGTGAGTTTGCTGTTGGAGAATTATAACACTCGATCCTTTCAGGAGCTGTCTGTTACCAACACCACTGGCAAGCTGATCAAGAGACAGGTCACTGGTGAAGGCGAGATTGGACAGGACAGCCTAACTGTAATCTTGACTAAGGAGACAGCACTCTGCGTGGTCGAAAAAAATTGATTGATAGGAGGGCGGCAGCGCTTTCCGAGAGTTCCTGGAGAACTTTGAGATGCACCTCACACCCAGCTCCGCAGACGCCTCGTCAAGCTCAAAGGGCCTGGCGCAGAACGGCTTCTCCGAAGAGGACCCTACTTTTTTTGTTCGCTATACCCTAAAAAAAAAAGCTATGGCAGGAGAAGGCGAAGCTGAACGAGGGCATCGCTATGCTTACTGATGCTCGCAAGAACGCCGAGAGGCTCTTTCTCGACATGAAGTCGAAGAACTCCAAGTCAAGCCAAGTGGTCAAAGACATCATGCGAAACAACCTTCAAACCGTACTTGAGAAAATCAGCGAGCTGAACCAGGCCTCGGTGCAACAATCTGTTTCAGAGCACATGTGGAGAGCACATTTGTCACCGATAGCACCTTTCGGAGGTTTCACTCTTTGGAACCCTTCGTGATCAACCCGTGAGCGTGCAGCAGCTAAAGTCCCTGCTGCGAGAGGCCTGCATGTGCCCTGAACCCTAAACCCTAAAATCCCTCAAGTTTTATCCTGAACCCTAAGCCCTGAAACCCCTCAAGTTTTATCCTAAACCCTAAACCCTAAACCCTGACCCTAAATCCTACATGGATAGAGAAAGAGAAGTATGGGTCCCTGCAGGCCGCAGTGGCCATGCAAGAGCTGACCGAGTCTACAAAGCTGTGCCGGGCTTTGAGCTGAGCTAAGCAGTCTCACCCCACTAGCCTTTGTGCAGAAGGCAATTTTGCATTGCCTGTTCATCTCAGAAGCCGAGGTGTTCTTCAACACGTCGCGTTAAAGTAGTAGGGAGGGACAAGCCAAAGGGGAATGGCATAGAACGCTGAGAGGAAACATGCGTGATTGCAGGCTGCTGTCATTTCTCAAACCTGTGCTTCGAGGAAATTGAGGAGAGCAAGGGCCCCTATTTCAACGAAACTTGCGAGTTACTTGTGGAGGGAGAGATGATTTGGGGAAACCTTGTGGAGGGAGAGATTTGAAGAGAGCTTGTGGAGAGAGAAACGATTGGAGAGAGAGAGAGAGAGAGATTGTTTGAAGAGTACGCTGCAAATGAATTAGCTTTTGACATGGACTGTTGTGACGAGTTCTTGCAAATATCTGGCCCCGTGATTGGACTCGGCATTGAGAGGGCACTTGAGGAGCGACAAAAAAACTTAGACTATCATGCCTTGAAGCTTGTCATGGTTTGACATGGTCGAAGTCTCAAACCAGTGATTTCTCTTACGTTATGTGCTTCGGGAATAATGAACCTAAGATTTTATCTTAAGTTTAAATTTAAATTAAACTATTTTAGTTTAAAAATTTAAACTAAACTATTTTTAGTTAGCTACTAGTTTAAGTTTAAATTTTAACTATTAGTGAAAATTTATATTTTAGACTTAATTATACTTCTAGTTTATTTTTTGTCTTAACTGATTCTTAAGGTATGAGTCTGCTGCCGCTGCCTGGGAGCTCGCGAAAACGCGGAGCGGCTTTTCTAAGAAGATGGTTTCAAACGCCATGGCTTTGGAGAAAGCCAGCTCATTTTGAGGCTGGCGCTGCAGGCAATGCCCAGCATTGTCTGAGTAGGGTGCTGAGCGCAGCCAGGTCGAAGCATGGGTAAACTCATAGCAGCAACGGCCGCTGGAACAAGAATGCTGAGTGACCTGTTGGGCTTGGCCAGGTTTTGTATCTGTTTGTCATCCTCGCAGCGTGCGAGTTCCAAGATATCGCAGCAAGGCAGCTGGAGTTTCCGTTCAATGGTGTTCGAGACATCATCACAGGGCATCCTGTTCGCGTGAGGCCGACGATGAAAAGGTGCACTCGTTTGAAGTTTGAAAGAAGCAGTACATGTTCCTGCTTTTTGCAAGCAGCCTGTGTGTGCCACAGTGTGCTTGAAGCCGACTATATATCACATAGATGTCGCAGTTGCGGGCCCATTTCAGTTCGATCTTGCAAGTGATTTTCAAAATGAGCCCCAGCAAAGCTAGAGGAACCCGAAACCCTCAACCTCGAAACCCTAAACCCTTACCCTAAGCCCTAAAGCCTAAACTCTAAACCCTAAACCCTGAACCCTATAACTCCTCAACACTAAACCCAGACAAGTAGAGAACAATCCGGGTTCTCACAAATTGTCTCGGGTTTATGGTAAGCTGGTGCTTTCTGGGGGTGCGTGCACTAGCACGCTGAGCTGGCTTCGTGAGAAGCAATGGCGACGGGGTGGAGGCTTGTGTGGGACATGCGGACTGATGATTTTGAATAAGATCACTATACAGGGTAGCAACCAGGAAAGAGCGATTAGAGGGTTACGCTAAATACGTCAGTCGCAGAAAGTGTCAGGTCTGGGGGAAGCAGACCATTGCTGTGGATGATGCTCTGAAGGCCGGACGGCTTTGGAGTTTAACTTTACACCCCTCTTGCAATCCATGCAGCTATTTGTAATATTCGTGCGCGTGTTGGGGATTGTTCATGTGTTTGCGAGGCCCAAAACCACGTCTTGACACATTTTGCGCAGGGGTGTCGCAGAGCCAAAAGGTTGAGGGATGGAGCTACAACCTAGGCACGTTTCTCTGTCATTTGACGGTTTAAGAGTGATGGCTCTTAAACGCAATCGCAAACATGGGCGGCTGCGCGACAAAGTCAATGCAACTGCTACGCGGAAATCCAAGAGATGCATTTTGCGTGGGCTGGCGTACATTGGGGCTCCCCTCGCTCTTCGGACAAATTAAGAGCATATTTCACCGAGCCGTTCTAGGCCAATCTGCAACCCCTGGCCCCGATGCTCCCCCGTCCCAAATCTGTTTCTTCCCCCATCCCAGGTTTGTTTCTTGCTCACAAGACTCATCCTCGATCTTCCTGATTTGGATTGGTCATCCCCGATCGATCATCTGGAGTTCTTCTCCGGTATGATGAGTGTGACGAAAGCTGAGCTGCAGGTCAGGGTTCGCTGGCGCACGATTCAGTGTGAGAACTTGGGTGAAACAGTATACGTGTTCTGCGTGATCAGGAGGGCCGTCGATGTGTGGCATATGACATCACCTACGACAGTGTATGGATGGACATGCTTGCTCCGAGGGGCTACATTCACGCCGTCTACCAGGTCATGAGACTGCTCCCAGGATCTTTCCTCACCCTGGCGCCAGTCTGCAGCTCCTGGGTTTACATGTGCTTCGTCTGTAACTGACAGTGTCTGCGTGTGGACTTGTGGTTCCCAAAGCATCATGAGCTGGTTCTGAAAGCCGAGCATCGTGAGCCGTTTAAGGTCAAGGGGGTCGACGCAACGAAGCAAAGCCAGGCCTTTAGGCGACCTTGAAGCCCCCAGTGTGATCACTGGAAATCGGCTTGTCGCGCGGGTCGCAATTTTGATTTATATAGCATGCGCCAAGAAGGTGCATGTAGTGTTCGAGCAACCACGTGGATCCCTCCTGGAAGACCACCCGGCGATACAGAAGCTGTTTGCGCAATTGAAATGGTACCGGCACCACGTCTTGATGAAGACGTTCGGTGGCGACACACTCAAGGGGACGTGGCTATATTCCAGTTTGATGCTCAGTCCAACTTGGAGTTTCACGGTACTTATAAATCATTTATGACTGTACTTATAACCCACTTATACGCCCCTTACGTTACGTGCCCTAATATGGTTATAAGTACAGTTACAAGTACAGTACAGACATAAATGGTTCGTAAGTACCATGAACCTCCAAGAAGCGGCCTATGTTTCGGATGCGTGGTTGTTTAAAGAAAGTCTTGGGTTTAGAGGTGTCTCGCGCGTCCTTGAGCAGGCCACAAATTCATCAAAGACTTGGAGCGGTACCGACCATTGCACACCCATCTATCCTCGGAGAAGAAAGAAATGGTCGTGCGGTACAAAGACTGTTCTGGAAGGGAGTGCCTCAAGGGAGGCAAAGATTTAAAGAGCTCGCAAGCTTATCCGCGGCCGAAGCTAGGCCGCAGTAGGTTGCGATAGTGAATTGCTCATAAAACGTTCATTTTCTCAGTTTCTACCCTAAACCCTAAACCCTAAACCCTAAACCCTAAACCCTAAACCCTAAACCCTAAACCCTAAACCCTAAACCCTAAACCCTAAACCTTAAACCTAAACCCTAAACCCTGAACCCTAAACCCTGAACCCTAAGCCCTAAACCCTAAACCCTGAACCGCGCTTAAGGGCTGCTGTTAGGGGGGGGGGGGGGTATCCTTGCACATGGGCTTGGAGTGCCCACGTATGGAATTTTGGAGCCTGTGACTGTGGCCAAGCGCCTGTAAAGACCCGGAGAGAGCTATTTGGGGGGATACTCTTGCGGGTTGTTGAAGGAAGTGAGGAGTGCTTGGGGCGTCCCTCTAGACCTGGGAAGGCGTTGGTGGGGGCGTGCAGTTGGTGTGGGGTTCCTAAGCCTTTTCTGGGGGGGGGTGCAGGGGGTTGGAGGGTGTTGGGCAGGGTGGGGTGTAGGGGGGTTGGGGAGGGGGGAGTTTTTTTGCAAAGTTTTTTTGTGACCTGAAGCTTCCTCCGAGACCCTCCTAGACCCTCACAGACACCTTGAGACCCTTCAACTACCTTAAACTTCCTTACAGACACCTTAGAGGCCCTTCAACGGCCTTAAACCGAGACCTTTCTTAGAGACCCTTCAACAGCCTTAAACATCCTTAAACTTCCTGCATGGCCCCTCACAGACACCTTAGAGGCCCTTCAACGGCCTTACACTTTCCGGACTCTGTCAGACAGCTTAGAGACCTTCAACGGCCTTAAACTTCCGCCATGGCCCCTCACAAACACCTTAGAGGCCCTTCAACAGCCTTAAACTTCTTCCTAGACTCCCAGACACCTTAGAGACCTTCAACGGCCTTAAACTTCCTCCATGGCCCTTCAACGGAAATTTCCTCTATGGCCCCTCACAGACACCTTAGAGGCCTGAAACTTCTTCCGAGACCCTCCCAGACATGCATGGCCCCTCACACACACCTTAGAGGCCCTTCAACGGCCTTAAGCTTCCTCCAAGACCGTCCCACACTCTCACAGACACCTTAGAGGCGCCTTAACCGGCCTGGAGCTTCCAGGCAAGACCTTACGTGCACCTCTTCACTTGTGCCTTACGTGCGCCTCTTCACTTGTGCCGGGGGGGTTGGGGGGGTTGGGGGAAGGGGGTTGGGGGGTTGGGGGAGGGGGGGGGGGGGGGGGGGTCTACCCCTGAAACAAAACCCTAAACCCTCAACCTAAACCCGAAATCCTAAATGTGCTTCACCACAAAGTAGATCCAGTCTACAGTTTTCCCCAAACCCCACCCTCCCACAAATTGAGCAGTTCGAATCACTCATGCTGACAACAACAGCAATTCCTTGGCTTGGCTTGGGGCAGAGAGCTGAGGTTCGGAACTGCTCTAGCAATGCTGCGCACTCACAACAAAGCTGAAACAAAAAGGGAGGCTGATGTCTTCATCAAGGCAGCCAAACACAGGCGTCGTGCAAACGGTGGCATCGTGCGTGGTCGCACTTCCAGAGAGTGCCGAAGGGAATTGCGCGCTTGGATAGAGGATGCTGATCTGAGCTCTGTGCTGAGCCTCTTGAAAGGGCGGAAACTGTGAGTGCGACATATGGGCCTTTGCATTGAAGTGGTGGTCTCTGTCTAACCCGAGGAAGCCTCCATGAAAGACCCCAAACCAGCCCAGAAACCAAGGCGGAGGACACCACCAAGTATAATTTGTAATTCGTCTTCTAGTTCGTAGAATCGAACAGCAGAGCTGTGAGAGTTCGACAAATGCGTCATGTTCTTGAGAGGACCGGCTACTTGCGTCAAACCTTAGTCTCTAATTTGCAGCGCCGTTTGTCCCCTGCAGGCATGGGCCGATTGGTTTTGGGCCACCTCAAGGAGAACTTCCAAGGCGGAGGCCTTGGGGCCTTGCGGTTTAGGGTTTAGGGTTTAGGGTTTAGGGTTTAGGGTTTTAGGGTTTTAGGGTTTTGGGGTTTTAGGGTTTTGGGGTTTTAGGGTTTTAGGGTTTTAGGGCTTTAGGGTTTTAGGGTTTTAGGGTTTTAGGGTTTTAGGGTCTATAGGGTTTTAGGGTTTTAGGGTTTTAGGGTTTTAGGGTTTTAGGGTTTTAGGGTTTTAGGGTTTTAGGGTTTTAGGGTTTTAGGGTCTAGGGTTTAGGGTTGGGATGTCCCCCCTTACACTAACAGTCCTTCCTAGGATTATATATGAAAACTATAATCCCGATTAAGGACTGTTAGTGTAAGGGTGAACGTCCTAAGTTTAGAGTTTTGGCAGTGTTGTTTGCTTGTGACTTGTGACTTGACGCAACAATGCCTGTGTCACCCAACAAATGCAGGGGGAGTGGCGGGGGAGAGCAGCAAGCAAGAAGGAGCCCAGGAATCCAGGACAGCCGGGAACGGGACAACATGCCCAGAAAGTGCTGTAGCAAGCGCCCAGCAATCCAGGACAGCAGCCGCGAACAGGGGAAAAAGAGCAAGCAAGCGCAGAAATACAGAACCGCCGCTCCGCCCCCGCAAAAAAATACGAAAACTGAAACACAAAGAGAAAGAGCAAAAAAAAAAGAAAAGAAAAAACACAAAAAAAGTGCAAAAAAGCAGCCGCGAAAACGCGCGAAAAAGCCGCGAAAACGCGCGAAACGCCGCGAATTGTAGGAGCCCATTGCCAGGCCTTGCCCTCGCCTGAACTTTTGCTTGCAAATTTTCCGGCGCCCTTGAAACCAAAGCAAGGCCGGCCAACGCGATGAGATTCCTAAAAGACGAAGCCGCGAGCGGGAGGAGGCCACACACAAAACACGAAGCTGCGAAAACGAGAAAGCCGCCCACGATAGGAAGCTGTCAACTTGTGTAAGAAACCCTGAACGGTAGGAAGCCGCGAACGGTAGGAAGCCGCGAACGGTAGGAAGCCGAATGGTAAGGAGCGCCGGGAATGAACCAAGAACAATAAGGGAGAGACCATGGTTCGTGCATGCCTGTTGGTGCACACGTGCTTGCCATGTTATAAATCACCGTGGCTTTGGTTCTGCAGTTTTTGCTACATTCTTTGTGGCGTGCTTTTAAACTGTGCCACCGCGCTCGGTGTGTGGCGGGTTGGTGACGCAATGGCTCTTGCCAAAGACAAGAAGCTTGACCAAGAAAGAAAAGCCAAGAAGGGCAAGAAGGAGAAGGAGGAGCGGTCTGAGGGAGACCGCGGTCGCACGCCGGAGAGAGCCAACAAGCCGGAATGCAGACTGGCCGCAAAGACTTCCCCACGCACAGTCAAGCGCAAGTCGGCCTTGCGACGGAGCAAGACCTCGACCCAGGCGAAGCCAGAGACCGAGGCCGAGAACCAGCCAAAGGACGGCAACCCAGGCCCCGCAAAGAAAGCAAAGCCAGGCTCTGCTGCCACTTCTTCGTCAGTAGCACCGCCAACCAAGCAAGAGAAGAAAGCAGAGAAGAAAGAGAAGGCGAAGAAGGAGAAGAAAGACAGGAAAGAAGCCAAGAGGCAAGCAAAGGAGCAAGCGCAGAAGAAGCAGCAGGAGGCAGACAAGGAAGAGGAGGAGGCAGACAAGGAAGAGGAGGAGGACGCAAGCGAAGAAGCCTCGACAGAAGGCGAAAGGAAGGGCACCGTGTCACCGTGACACCGAAGAACCTTCTGACTGACTTCAACGACCAGGACACCCAAACTTTTCAAGTTTTTCATTCGACAGCCCTACACCCTAAACCCTAAACCCTAAACCCTAAACCCTAAACCCCAAACCCCAAACCCTCAACCCTCAACCCTCAACCCTCAACCCTCCCTAAACCCTAACCCTAAACCTTAAACCCTAAACCCTAAACCTTAAACTCGAGGCCAGATAAGTAGAAATTGTATGTTTCGCTAGGAGCAGCTCGTTCAATAATCCTTCCAGTGCAAAAAGAAAAAGATAGATAAGAAGAATGACCCCGCCTCGCCACCCCCACCCCCACCACCACCACCCGGCTCCCACCACCCCCACCCACCCCCCCACCCCCAACCCCACCCAACCCCAACACCCCCCCCCCCCCCAACCCCCACCACACCCCCACCACCCCCCCCCCACCCCCTCCCCAACCCCAAACCCCCCCCCCCCCCCCCCCCCCCCCCCCCCCAACCCCCCCCAACCCCCCCCCCCCCGCCCCCCACCAAAACACAAACCATACGAAACTTGCCCACCCCCCCACCCCACCCCCACAATGATGCCTCACTATTCCAGGCTTTGCGCGAAAGCCATTTCACTACCAGCATGCCACCTCCTCATTTTTGCAAGTTTGGCCACCTCCTCCTCAGCTCCAGCCCCTCAGCTCCCGCCCCTCAGCCAGCCCTTCGCCCAAAAACCAAAATTGAACCAGAAAAGCAAAAAGCAAACTCCCCCAAAACCACCCAAACGCTATAGAATTTAAACCCTAAACCCTATAAACCCTATAAACCCTAAGAACATAAATATAAAATTATTTAAAAAAAAGAACATATACATAAAATATAATAAATAATTTCAAACGATAAACCTTATAAACCCTATTAATAAACACTATAAACCCTATAAACCCTAATATAATATAATATATAATAATAAAAATAAACCTATAGAAATATTAATATAACCCTAATATTATATAAAATAATAAACCCTATTTAAATAATAAAAATTAATAAAAAAATAAAAAAAAACCCATAAACCATATAAACCATATAAACCCTAAAATAATAAAATAAAAGATAAACCCTATAAACCCTATAAACCCTATAAACCCTATAAACCCTATAAACCCTATAAACCCTATAAACCCTATAAACCCTATAAACCCTATAAACCCTATAAACCCTATAAACCCTAAAAACCCTATAAACCCTATAAACCCTATAAACCCTATAAACCCTATAAACCCTATAAACCCTATAAACCCTATAAACCCTCTCAACCCTATAAACCCTATAAACCCTATAAACCCTAAACCCTAAACCTTAAACCCTAAACCCTAAACCCTAAACAAGCAGGACAGCCAGATCAACAGGGAGTACCTTGACGAGTTGTTGGCGGAGCTTGAGGCCAGCCCAACAGTGGACGCGGATTCGGAGGAATCCAGCACAGAGACAGAATCCGACGCGGACAGTTCCGACGATGACAGCTCGGACGGGTCTTCGGAAAACTCTAGTGGCTCTTCTAGCGGAGACGAGTCAAAGGCTTCGGAGCCTCAGCAGGTTGAGGAACCGGAGGCAAAGGAGAGGGGTGGGCAAACACCAAAGAAGAGTGTGTCGGGGAGCGAGGCAGGCCAGAACGAGCAGGTTGCGCCTAACCCGCCGGAGCAGTCCTTGGCCTTGGTTGCAACGTCAGCAGAGGTTGCCACGGTTCAGAAGGCAAACAGTCGCTCAAAGCAGAATCTAAGGAAGAGACCATGCCATGAGAGGGTGCATGTGTGAAAGACATGAAGAAGGAACAATCTCTTTCATTGTTTCTGATACTAAGGCAGCAGTCACAAGAAGGACTGGGATACGTTTACAAGGCAATGTCAAAACCGGAAGACATTTCCAACGGAGTTGTCCGAGTACTACGACAAGAGCAAAGTTGACTTGTTCAATTTGTGGCTCACGAATGGCAAAGACCTACAAAAGCCTCCTCCTTAATCGTACCTGTGCACGTCGTTGTAGATAACGCAATGTTTCTTCGTTTGCTTTGCCCGCCTGCAAGGGTAAAGGTGGTGGTGGAGCGCATACGCGAGAAGAAGACAACGGCCCGACAAGGAGCTGCTGCCATGAAGCACCGGGACATTGTGCTGATCTATGGCAAGGACAAAACAGATCAGCTTTGCGCCAGGTTGAAAGAAGCAGGCCGCTGGTACTATGACGAAGAATGGCCAAAAGACGAAGACGAAATCTACAACTACGTTACGAGGCCCCGGAAGCTCAACGTGGAAAACATCACCAGTGAGAAGGCAAGCATGCAGGCTACCGCGCACATTGATGACGCAGAGGCCATGAACCAGCTGACTGCTGCAGACGGGGTGTTTGGTGCCGGCGTTGAAAACAGCCACGGCAGCTGGCGAGAAGGCTGTGCACGAGCAGATCTTGGCAGACGAGGTGCAGAAGCCTCCCAGAAAGAAGGCAAAAAAGGAAGCCGCAGAACCGGAAGTCATGGTTCCTGCGACTGACAAGGACAAGGCTGAGGACACCGCGAAGGAAGTCTTGAAAGCAATTGGGGAAGCGCGAAAGCACGCCCTGTCTCTTCAGGGTGTGGAGTACAGCGACACCCTCGGCAAGGACTTGTCGCAGTTCGCCAAGGACACGGAGAAAGAGTACCTGAAGGTGCAAAAGAAGCTGAAGAAGAAGGTGACCAAAAAGAAGGACAAAAGGTACTTCCTCGACTACATCACCAAAAGCCAAGCAAAGCTCGAGTGGTTCAAAAAGGCTGAGGCAACTGATGGGTGCGACATTCAAAAGCCCAGAACCCAAGACTCTATAGACTCTAGTTTCCAAAGTTCCCAATTTTGAAAACCGAAAACAAAGAACCTTGACCGTCCTAAACCCAACGCTAAACCCTAAACCCTAACATTGTCGTTTTGTTTGTGATAGGCGGCCGCGAAATCCCTGATCTCGAGCAGCAAGACGAAGAAGCCAAAGGCTCGGCTAGGGGAAAGAAGGACACAAAGGAGGACAGCTGATCCGCAGCGCGGGTGGTGTTTTGACGTCGTGGCTTGAAATGTGCCACTCGGTTTTGACCATCGTGACCATCTTGCAAAGCTTCACAAGTCTCGAGCGCTCAGAAATGCAATCACGAGCATCAGTGGGGAAGAGAGGGGGGTGGGGGGCCTCCTTCACAGCCTTGCTTCGTAGTAACTTATATCCACAACCGCAACCCGTATCCCGGCGCAGGTCCCTCCTTGGGTTCAGACGCAACGTGGCCAAGGCGCGTCGCGACTTGAAAATCCCGAAACCCAAAAGCAGCTACGCCCACAACCTCAAACTCGAGGCCCGTTATAGTTAGTGAACCCTAAGCTCTAAACCTGACACACAGACCCTAAGTATAAACATTATAAACCCCACACTCAAACCTTGAAGCTCTAAATCCTGCTAGGTTGTGTTCAGCGGGATGGGGTTCAGGAGCAGGTCCCTTGTTCGGCTCCAATACCGTTTGCTTCGGCCAAATTTATACGATGTTGCGTTATGTTAAACTTTACCCTAGTTACACAGTACACTGCGCTATTGAAGACGTGTAGGGTTTTGTAAAGTAAAGCGCATAATGCAGCATCGTATAGCTTCAAGGCTTGCCTTTGGGCTTGAGTATTCACGGGCTGAGTCCAGAGAGCTTGAGGTTGCGCGTGTGCTGGGGATTTCGGAGGCGTTTTTTTTTTTTTTTTTTGCGGGGTTGGAGGTTGGTGGCTTCGGCGCTTACAACACCCACCTGTACGCTTTGCAAATTGGGGTTAGGGGTTGAGGCTTGGGGCTTGCAGGGTTTCAAGGTTTAGGGCTGAGGGTTTAGGACTGAGGGTTTAGGGTTGGGGTTTAGGGTTGAGGGTTTTGGCCACTGTTTCGGGCACCAATGGCTCTGTCGCCGAGATTTGTACGATGCTTCGTAGAATGTCTGTGTGTACGCGAAAGCTTTAGAAACTGAGGCATTGCTCTGGTCAACTCTTGCAATGAACGAATATATCCCGGAACATATTCTCACAACATTTGCTGGAAACTATACATTTGTTTTCCAGGACCCATCGACAAGACGACAGCCATGACAGGCACATTGGCAGGACTTTCGTCCCTACGTTTTGTTCAGGGTTTAGTCGGGCTCAGGCCGTATAGGAGTTTACTTGTGGGTCAGTGCTGTATAGTTTGTTTGCGTACCCCAAACAGAGTGTTGCTGATAAGCATGACAAGTGTGACGGTTTGTCTGGCAGGCCACTGAAGCGCTGCAGATATGAGAACCTGCCGCGCAGCCATGAAGCGGAGGAGTTTATGAGCAACCGGGCTGCCTTTTGCGCGGTCTGTTTCTTAGACACCAAAAGCACCGACCATTGTGAGGCATGATTGGATGTGGCAAGCTGCACATCCACACTGCGGCAGAAATTGCCCGCAAACAGATGCTGGACTGCCCTCAGATGGCTGCCGTGGAAATGTTTGCATCTCTGGGCAGCTACGGGAAGCATGCTGGGCACGAAGAAAGGGACCTGCACAGGTGGTTAGGAGGCCTTTTCAACATTGGCTTGGAAGTCTATTGGACCACTGTCAAACTACAGGTTGGGCTGAAACACTTGTCAGCTCTGCGTCGTGCGTTGCAGATAGTGAGCTTGCGCCTGCCCTGTGGAGGTTTCAACAGCGATGAAGCCAACAAATGTTCGCATTCCGGTGCTTCTTCCTCACGAGATTCTGCACAGTCTTGCGTGCGCAGGGCCCAGACAGGCCTCTAAAGGGCCACTGCAGATTTTCATTCTTGTCATCACAAGTCGTACTGCATGGATTCGATCCCTGAAGTTTGCAGCCTCCGTGACGGGAGACCGGGGTGATCGAGCCATCGAAGAATTCTGGGAGCATTGCAAGAGCCTGGACGCATATGCTGCTCATCCTGCCCTACAGGGCGGAATACGCCTTTCAAGCTGCTCAGCTTTAAATGTAAGTGCTTGAGAACCTGCTTAGCAGTGCGCTGCGTAGATCAATATATGAGGACTTATCCCCATGACCTTCCATTGCGACGGGGCAGAGTTTTACAGCAACTGCGAGTTTTTGGTGTGGTCGTGCGGCTCTCTTTTCGCAACGGGAGATGCCAGCTGCCTGCAGCAAGCGTGCACCGTGTGCTGTGCTTCTTCGTTTTGCCCTGAGGGCAACCTGTGTATAAGGTGTTCGACGTCAAATTCCCTTGTGTGATCATTCCCCACGAATGGATACCGAAATCTGCCGCTTGGCTGCACGTGGCTTCCTGCTGTCTGAGTGAAACATCATCTTTGACGCTGGGACGCGAGGTCTCTCAGGAAGTTCACCGCCACGTGGCGAAGCTGATGTCATGGTCAATGGAGTGCGCTCTGCAGGGCAAGGGCCCCCACGCGGGCTTCCACGGCGAGCAGTTTGAGGAAAACAGCTTGCGCCAGAGGCTCGCAGGAGCCACCCTTGCCAAGAACTGGAGGCGCGCTGTGCCCTGCTCATCATCCTTTATGAACGCACGCCGTCAGCATGCAGCAAAATAGGCTGTGGCAACACGTGCTTGTGTGGTGTTCTACGTGGCAGGGCCGCCTATTTCTGCATGAAGTATGATCTCAAGGCACGGGTGCAGTGCAACTTCTTCAGCAGAAATTACAACGCGAACCTCGTTTGCGAAAGCTGCTTTGCCTGCAAACCAGCTAAAACCACAGACCCTCTGCTGAACTATCGCGATTTCACATTGTCTGCTGGCCATCGCCTAAGCCGCATCAGCCATCGCACCTATGTGGCAATGACGCCGCCAAGTGAGCTTTCACCATGGGTGTGCATGCCTGGGTGGTCCCTCGAGTCGTGCTCCCGCGATCCCATGCATTCAATCTACCTGGGCGTTTGCAGGGACCTTGTTGGTTCGTTGCTAGCAGACTGGATCGATGCTGGACTGCTGCCTCCAGCTCCCACTGTGTCTGACCAGCTTCGAGCTTTCTCACTTGAAATGCACGCAGTGTGCAAAAGAGAGAAGCGGCCTGGCAGCAGATACGATGCCTTTGTGAACACGAGTCATATCTGTTAGCATTTTCCCGCGCCGGATTCCAAGGATTTCCTTTCGAAAAAAGTTTTTGCACAGTCGCGAACTGCAACCTCTGCAAGCCAGATTTCCCGGAGCTGTCCACAACATGGAAAGCCGCTGAGATCAAAATCGTTGTGTACTTCCTCGCTTCCAAGGCCGTTGAATACAATGCAAACACTGGCGCCGCCCGATCAAAGTTTCATGTGTGCTTCCTAGGTCATCTGCCGAAACAGCAGAGCTCATGTTGTTCAGTGCTGAGGATCCGATTCTCAGGGCAGGGACTGCATGTGTGTGGTCCTTGAACGAAGCCATCAGCATTTTGGACCAGAGCGACATCATTTTGGAAAAGCAAGACGCTGATCGGTTTTCGGTGCTCCTTCGAGAATCTTTGATTTGCTGGCAGTATCTCGCAGCCAAGTTCCTTGAGGCCAACAAGCGCAGATGGCACTTGCGCCCAAAGCACCATGTTCTAGATCATTTTGCAGACGAGGTGGCAGAGACACAGATCAATCCTCGCCTTTCTTGCTCTTGCTTTCAAGAAGAAAGCTACCTAGGACATTTGAAACGCATTGCGACGAAGTGCTCATCCCTGACAGTCCTAGAAAGGACATTCCAGCGGTTGTTGCTCTTCTTGAGTTTGCGTTGGCAACGTGCTCGTGACTGGGAGCAACAGCTCTTGCAGCCGGAGGCAGTGGGGTCAAGCTTCCAAGACGCGTTTAGGCGTGCGCTCGATGAAAAACATGAGAGCCACATTGTTTTAAGAACAAGTCCTTGTGCTTGGGACCTTGTGCCCTGCAGGATGGAGTAAACCTGAAAGTAAAGCCCTGAACACTATATGAACCCTAAACCTTAAACCCTGAACGTCCCTAAGCCCTTTCAACCCTAAACCCTACTCAAGGTGTTCCTCAAGCCAGCAACGTGGCTTACAAATATATAAAGTAAATGAATCAAGGCGTTGTGTCCTTTTGCCTTCCCGACCAAGAAATTGCAAGGCTGGATGCTATGTAAACTTGAAACAAAGTTGAGTAGCTTTACATATCCTTTAGCTGGACGATGTCTCCTTTACATTGCCATTGCACCAGATGGATCAGCCAGCGTTTGCAAACGAAAGCGTGCCCGCTGTTGTATGCAAAAACAGCACAATGAAGATTGAGCAGTTTTCTTATATCCTTCATCCTTTATCAGAATTTTTTTTTACATTGCCATTGCCATTGCACCAAATATGTCAGACAGCGTTTGTGCACGGCGGCTGCTAAAACCAAACGAAGGCGTGCCCGCTGTTGTGTGTAAATAACAGTATACTTGAGCTTTTTTTTACTTGAGAAGTATTCTTCTTTTTTACATTGCCATTGCACCAGATAAGTCAGCCAGCGTTTGTGCACGGCGGCTGCTAAAAACAAATGAAGGCGTGCCCGCAGTTGTATGTAAAGAAGAGAAAAATGAAAACGGTTTATACTTCTACATATCCTTTAGAGAAGCATTTCTCCTCTTTACATTGCCATAGCACCAGATAGGTCAGCCAGCGTTTGTGCACGGCGGCTGCTAGAAACAAACGAAGGCGTGCCCGCTGTGGTGTGTAAGTAACGTTCAGTATATAATGAACACTGAACCGTTGTACACTTATATCCTTTAGAGCAATTTTTTTACATTGCCATTGCCGTTACGCCAGATAGATCAGCCAGCATTCGTGCATGGTGGCTGCTAGAAACACACGAAGGCGTGCCCGCTGTTGTGTGCATTATAATCAAAACTGAGCCGTTTTATACTTATATCCTACAGAGAATGGATTTTCCTTTTTTACATTGCCATTGCACCAGATAGGTCAGCCGGCGTTTGTGCACGGCGGCTGCTAAAACAAACGAAGGCGTGCCCGCTGTTGTAGGTAAAAAACAGCATTAATTATGAAACTTCAGCAGTTTTTTGTAATTATACACTTTAAAAACATTCTTCTTGTAGTACATGACCATTGCGCCAGATAGGCCAGCAAGCGTTTGCGCACGGCGGCTGCCGTAAACAAAGGAAGGCGTGCCCGCTGTTGTACGTACAAACAGTTTAGTGAAAATTCAGCCGTTGTATACTCGTTTCCTTTCATTTGTTATATTGCCATTGCACCAGATAGGTCAGACAGCGTTTGTGCACGGCGGCTGCTAAAAACAAGCGAAGGCGTGCCCGCTGTTGTATGCAGTATATAATGAAAACTGAGTATGCTATAGAGAAGTATTTTTCTTTTTTTACATTGCCATTGCACTAGATAGGTCAGCCAGCGTTTGTGCACGGCGGCTGCTAAAACCAAACGAAGGCGTGCCCGCTGTTGTATGCAGTACAATGAAACCTAACCCAGTTTATACTTATAGAGAAGTTTTTTCTTTCTTCTGTACATTTGCCATTGCGCAAGATAAGTCAGCCAGCGCTTGTGCACGGCGGCTGCCAAAAAAAAAAGAAAGGCGTGCCCGCTGTTGTGTGCAAAAAACAGCTTATAATGAAAATTGCATGGCCGTTGTATACTTATATCCTGCACGTCGATCTCCGCGTCGATCGTCGCCGTCGCTGACGCCGCCGCCGCCGTCGCCCTCGCCGTCGCGTCCCGCCCTCGCCGTCGCTGTCGCCGCCGCCGCCGTCGCCGTCGCCGTCGCCGGCACCGACGCCGGCCGCCTCCGCGTCGCCGTCCGCCGTCGCCGTCGCCGCCGCCGCCGCCGCTGCCGTCGCCGACGCCGACGCCGCCGCCCGCCGCCGCCGTCGCCGTCGCCGCCGCCGCCGCCGTTGCCGTCGCCGACGCCGTCGCCGCCGCCGCCATCGCCGTCGCCGTCACCGCCGCCGCCGTCGCATAGGTGCATATATATAGGAAACTCTTATACCTGACGCCTTTATGGACACATACGTACCTTTCGTACGACTTACGCAAGCTTCCGTATACATACGCCAGCTGGCGTATACAAACGAAGGGGACACGGCAGGTCAGCTTCCGTGTGCGCCCACGGCTGTCCTTTGCGTAGCTGTGGGCCCTAACGGCATGCTGGAGGTGGCCGACGCCATGGACAAGGCGGCACGTAGGTGTCGCGAGGCTAACCTCACGATCCCGGACGAGATCATGATCTATTTCTTCTTCGAGCACACCCAGTCGTCCACCGAGAGACAGGCAAATTTGTTGCTGCGCACGGGCGGCGAGTACAACTGGAAGAAGATGAAGGCGGCGGTGGAGCTGCTGTACCAGAATGTGAATGTCAGGACCAACGCTGCTGGAGGTCGTGATGTGCGAGATCGTGGTGGCCGTGGAGGTCGTGCTGCTCACGAAGCTCATATCCAACAGAGCCCAATTTCGCATGACTACGCAGACCTTTGGAAGTTGCCCGGCAACGAGGCGACAGAGGAGCAAGTTGAGAACTGGATCTACGACTTGGATCCGGTGGAGCAGTTGGCGTCAGCAGAGCTAGAGGAGATCCCGGAGGACCTCGCGAGGGAACTCCACCTTTGTTTCGCCACTCACAGGGAGAATCGCCAGAAGCTGGCGCGGGCAGTGCAAGCTCGCGGCTTCTACGTCGGGCAGAAGGGCAAAGGCAAGGGCAAGTCCAAGTACGATTCCAAGGGCAAGTCCAAAGACGGCAAGGGCAAGAAAGGAGGCGGCGGCAAGGCTCGTGGCATGTCCCTTGAGGAGCTCAAGAGCAAGACGCAGTGCGCCGACTGCGGGCAACGTGGTCATTGGCGGGGAGATCCTCAATGCAAGGGTGCCAGGAGCAACAACGCCGTGCAGCGGGACGGCCTGGACGATGACGATGAGGCCCAGGACTGGTACGAGGACTACGACCGTGACGTCGAGTACCCATCTTGGGCTGCTGAGCGCTATGGCTATGAGGCGCATCGCTCGTCCTATGTGTCGGCGCGCAGAGAGCCAGGCGACGACCGGGACAGGCGGGCTGAAGCAGAGGCGGCGGCGCGGGGTGTTGACCGCGTGCGCCGCAAGGCCGAGCCAAGCGCGCCTGCCGTGAACGCGGACCAGGTCAAGGCCCAGCTCACCTCTGACACTTTCCTGGACGCTGAGGCGGTGAAGAGCAGGATTCAGTCCATGCACCGGCCGCACATGACCCCGAGTCAGGCCCCCGAGTTGGTGGCTGAAGCTTTTCGACACTTTGGTCTGGAGCCAGTGCCATCTGGAAGGAAAGGCGTGCGAGAATTGTTGGACGAAGACACACCGGGCCCAGACATCGAGTCGCTTCGGCGCGCCCTAGTTACCCGGCGGGCCGACTTCAGCTTGGAGCGGGCAGTTTGCAGCAGTTCACGCAGGCCACCGACTGTGGAGCCCAACCGGCTCTATCTGACGTTGGACACAGCTTGCGAGAACACGGTGGCCGGGGTGACTTTGTTGCGGAGCTACGCCAAGCAGCTGGAAACGAACTACGGCGTCCATGTGAAGATTGAGGCCGAGTCGGAGCACTACTGCTTTGGGCCGGGGCCGCCATTGCCGTCGAAGGAGAGATGGTCTTTTCCGCTTGGTATCGGTGGGGAACAGGCCGTGATACACACCTCGGCGGTGGAAGACACGCACAGCCCGAAGGTGCCCTTTCTGGCAGGACAAGACTGGATGAAGTTCATGGACGCTTGTTTTGGACATTGGTCGTGACCGAGCTCTGCTACGAGAAATCGGGATCGAGGTGCCCCTCTTCGTAGACACGACAGGGCACTTAGTGATCGCGATCGACGAGTTTCCTGCAGGAGGATGGGCAGCCGGGTTGAAGCCCCAGAAAGAGGGCTACGCAGGTGCCACCTTTGGCGCCTCGGATGTCGCAGCAACGGCATTCGCCGCAAGAAAAGAGACAGTCTTGCCCGACGTTTCGCAAGTTGCCTGCGGAACCACACACTTCTACGTGCCCTGCAAGCCCAAAAACTCCGCTAGACTCACTACTTCTCCTACTTCCTGTACGGTGCCTAATGACTATTGGGAGTTCAAGTATGACACTCGGATCTTCGTTCGACACCATTGCAGGCCACGAGTGGCGCTCTTCGAGCCGCAAGACGCGATCGATGGGCCGGACCCCGAGAGCCTGCAGCCATTAAGGGTGACGGTTTGCTCAGCGTTGCCTGTGCCTCTGCGGGACGAGTGGGGCGGACAGTCAGCTTCCTTGCAAGAACCCTGGATAGGCCGCACGTACTTCTTTGGGGTTGGTAGGCAGTGTGATCTTGAATGCTTTCCTCCTGCTGAACAACACGTGGTTGTCACATTGGCTGACGGACAGTCTGTGAAGGCATTGCCCTCCGAGATCCTCAACCCCCAAGTTAAGAAGATACATCATGTAGATGTTTCAGCAGCAAAGCCACCAGGGATCCCTCCGTCCAGACGCAAGGGCACCTATCGCATCCCACAAGGTGAAAGCATTCCTACGCAGCACTCCGGCTTTAGGCCCCTTCAGAAGCCTGCGCAGAAGACCCTTGGCGATGCAACACCGCATGCGCCCGGGGAAGGCAACCTCGAGCACCGACGGGGCGAAGAAGACGCACCTTCAGGGGCTATGGTTCGGCGTGGTGACTGAGCATGTTCGACGTGATGGTCAGGTGGGAGCATTTCAACAAGAAGGTCATGGATATGAAGTACCGCTCTCCGGCTCTCATGGGCTACGTGCAGGCCATCGTGCAGGAGGAAAGCTCGTTGAAGACGATCCCGGCTACTTTGATTCCACCAGCAGTGAGGAATCAGAAGCCGGCGGGGCAGCCAGCGCCTGTCCAGTATCCGACGCCCCGCGAGAAGTGCCGACATCCGCCCCACATGGGCCGCAAGACGGGGAATACCCATGGCCGTTTCCTGGAGTGTGCTCAGTGCGGCACAGTGTGGAAAGGGGTGCAGTACCGCATCCCGGTCGCAGGGACATGGTGACGGCGTATCCGCGACTTTGGGGCCACAGAGACATTCCGGGAGGCAAGATCGTCAAGGGCAAGGAGGCGTTAGACTCCGTGCGCCAGGACGAGGCGTCTTCCGCAAGTTTGTCCACTTGCTACTCTTGCTCGCAGGGCTGCATGGTGGAGGGCTCCAAGGGCGACAATAATAATAAGGCCAACAAGGCCAAGGCGGCTGGTCGTTCGACAGCCACGAGCTCGAAGAACATTGCACCGACGCCGTCTTCCGCGCCTATTCCGATGACATCGCGGGCCAGCACTGCAGTCTACTCCGACCTCCCGACCTACGACCACGAGCAGGCCGTCAAGTACATGGCGCCGACGCCCGTGAAGGGGGCGGTCAGTTTCGGGGAGGTGCTGGCGTGGAATACGGACGAGGACATGGAGGAGAACTCGGAGGAGGAAGCAGCGGAACAGTCGACGTCGGAGGAGGAGCTTTGAAGCGTGGCCAAGTGAAACGAATGATGTCTCGAGCCCGACAAGCCTTGGCAGGAGCTCGCATGCACAGGAGTCTGGTTGAAGACAGACTCCAAAAGGCCCGATGGCCTCGCAAGCGATTCGGGTGCGATCTCCTGGAAGTGTTCGGTGGAACTTCTATGATTTCGGTACGAGCCACGGCCCATTGGGGCATGAGGGTCCTTCAACCCATCGACATTCGGTGTGGCTGCGACCTGAAGAAGCCCAAAGAGCGCCAGTGGCTGCTCCGTGTGCTGGATCGACTGGATCCTCGTCTGGTGGTGGTCGCAATCCCCTGTACGGCATGGTCGGTTTCACAAGCCGACGAAGAACTGGCCTTGCGCCGAGAATATGTACAGCCTTTTGCGAAGCTTGCTGACGATGTGTTCCGGAGCCAACGACGGCGAGGAGGACATGCCGTCGCCGAGAGCCCCGCAACATCCCATGGTTTCCAGAAGGCCGAGTACCAGCTGCGCCAGGACTTGTATGAGACCGCGTCGTGTGTGTCCATGCCCCAGCTGACCGACAAGAATGGACGTCTGGGGCAGAAGCGACTTCGGTTCGTGGCCACGCACCCGTGTTTTACTTGGGCGCTGGACCGACAATGCGCAACGACGGTGGCGTATCCGCCGGCCTTGGCAGACGCTATCTGCCAAGCCTACTGGGAAGTCGTGGCGCAGGAGGACTATGGCTTCGCGACGACGTGGGAAGCCGTGAGGGCCGTGCACTATGTGGACGTCAAACGAGATGAAGCCAGGTGGCGGGACATGCTGACTCAAGCTCAGGAGCTGCTGGGTCGTAAGAACCAGGCAAGTCTCCTCATTCCACCCGGCACGGACTTCCACAGCAAAATCGAGCGACTGGTGCCTTGGCAAATCCTCTCTGTGCAGATCGCTCACCTCCCTAAGGCAAAGCGGGTGAAGGCTGGCTTAGAGGAGTCACATCGTGCCTCCGTTCTGCTCCTGAACGATGACAGTGTGCAGATTGAGACAGAGTACATCCGCGAATGCCAAGCACCGCGTGAGCGATTTGTGACTCCCGTCCGCTACGCCATTTTCGTCCTCGGACATGCCCCTGGGGAACCTTCCGGCCCAGCATCAGCGAGGAAAAGGAGAAGGCAATTGCGCGGTCGCTGGTGAGGGCACACAGGAATCTGGGGCATCCACGGGCGGAAGATTTCACCCGGGCACTTGCCCAAAACTACCGGGTGTCACCTGAGGCAATTTCACTCAGTCGACGCCTGCGGTGTGCCACCTGTGAGAGGACCAAAAGACCACATCCTCCAAGGCCTTAAGGAGCCATCATATAAGAGGATTGTCGAGTCATATAAAACGATTGTCAAAAAACTCATTTCCAAAAGCATTTTTATTGCGCGGGCCCCCTTAAAAGGGCTGTTGGCCAGCTTGCTGGCCGGCAGCTTAATGTAACTCACTTGACAAAAGTAGGTAGAAGCTTAACCTGTCTGTGCAGCCTGAGCCCTGAGGGGAGGTATGAGCCACTGAGCCACAGCAGCATCATTGCAGAATGAGCTGCAGCATGTCTGAGCTTCTCGAACCAGTGATTTGCTAGTTTCAGAACCAGCGAAATCAGTCTTCTATGTGTATCCCAGCCATTCAACCTAATTTTAATGCTTTTCAGAGAGCGCTAGCAACACTAATTAAATTATCTTGTCCCGCTGTGTGTTTTGATGGACACCCCGGTGTCATTGCCTCGGGATGTCAGCAGCGGGAGCGATCCTGGTGACGTGTCCCTGCCTGATGATGTGACGAGCAACGCAGGGGATTCTCCGGGTCTGCTTGATGAGAATGTCGAGCTGCCTCCTGAAGAGGGAAGTTTGCAGACCAAGTGTCGCTGCAAGCGTGGTTGTGTTGCGTTGCTGCCACCAGGTGTGCTGGAACAGCAGCGCTTTCGAATGGAAGGCCTTGATCGAGTTCGGCGACATGCTCAGGTCTTTGCATCTCTGAGAGATGACGCCAGCCGAGCACCAGATGGCTCAATCACAACTGTCTGCTATAAGGTGAATGGCCACACTGTCTGCCGTGGTCTGTGGCAGTACGTAAACATGGTGACCCCTCAGACTGTTGATGCCTTTCGCAAAAGCATCCTGGCTGGAGAGGTGACTGCACCAGTGCGAGGCCCATGTTTGCGAGTCAAAGACAAGCAGCAGTTTTGGCGAGTTGATGCCTGGTTTCTGGAGCTGTACACATCTTTGGGAGAGCCCAAGCCAACTGAATCCCCTGGTGACCATCAGACTGACACAGAGCATGAAGTTGTTCATTCCGATCACCCTCTCTGGGCTTTGAGTGTTGCGTCGGGGCCAGACTGCCGTGTTGTCGCCAAGAGGAACCTGAACCCTCAAACTTTGAGAGCCCTCTACGCCTTCTACACACAGGACGCTGGCAACGAGGAGTTGGTAAGTGAGAGCACCTTCAGTCGCTGTTGGCGTGAACGCTGGAAGAAATTTCTGGAAATGAAGAATGAAGGCACAGGGCAGCGATGCAAAGTCTGTGCCAAATTTGATGAAGCGATGAACCAGGCAAGCTGCAAGGATGAGTTTCTCGACCTTTCCAAGCAGAAAGCAGTGCATGTGCGTCAATCGATGGCTGACAGAAATGTCAATGTGCGGGGCAATGTTTTGGCCACCAGAGCAGCGCAGCAAGCACGTGCCACTGGTATGCCCTCGACAACTTCCTTTATGAAAATGCAGATCGACGGGATGGATCAAGCCAAATTCCGTTGTCCAAGACCTCAGGGGACCTTGAAAGGTTCGGCCTATGAGCTGTGGAGACCACAGCTGCACCTCACAGGCTGCACATGCTTCGGACATTTTGATGCATTTTTCTTGCTTGGGCACGATCAACCCAAGGATAGTAACATGCAATCCACAGTCCTTGCCCGGGCACTGGACCTGCTTACTGCCCGTGTGGGACTGCAAGGGTTTCCGAGGGCCCTGATACTTTCTGTTGACAATACGCCGAGAGAAAGCAAGAACACCTTTTTTGCGCAGTTTGCAGCAGCGTTGCTGCTTTTGCGCTGCTTCGATTCAGTAGAAGTTCAATATTTACAAGCTGGCCACACAAAGAATGAACTGGACCAGAGGTTTTCATCTGTTGCCCGAGTTCTAAATGACGCCGGTGCTTTGGAGGATGATGAGGAGTTTTTGCAGTACATGCAAACACATGTCAGGCCGTTTGAAGGAAGAGAGGTCATTTGTGAGAAGATGTCTGGCGCACGGGACTTCCAGGCATGGTTTGAGATTGCCAATATGCATGTGCAGGGCCTGACATCGACAAAGGGGCTACCAGAAGCAAACCATTTGTGGCGGTTTGTGAGACGTGAAGATCACCCGTTGCCAGATGAGATTGAGTGCCATCATCCAGACTGGCAGTCTTTGCCCTCAAACCCTGATGATGTTATTCTTTGTTTGAAGCAGTTCATTTCCAGCCCTGACCAGTCGCAACCCCCGCAGCTTTTCATGCCAGCCAGTGCTGCAGAGCAGCTCACGAAACAAACTTTGCAGCCAGCACTCCGGAGGCCTTTGAGTGATGAACAGGTGAAAGAGTTCCAAAAAACTGCGACGTTCGTGGGCAAGCATCCTTGGAATTTGTTTAAAGGCGAAGCCTTCCTGAGGAAGCTTTGTGCTGAAAACCAAGCAGGCATCAGCGGGACCCCCCCCGTTTTGCAAGCACTGTTTCAGTCTCGTTGCGCGGTTGATCAAGAAACTGCCCCAATTGTGGCCCAACCCTGTGCACGAGCAGCAGCTCCGCGGCCAGTTCGTGTGAGGAGGGTCTTGAAGCGGCCCGCTGCTGCAAAAGCTGCCGCTCCGCGTGCCAAAGCCAAGGTGCGGCTGAGGCCTGCTGCACAGCTGGATGCGCAGTGAAATGAAGTGCATGCTGATCTGCTTTGGGTGTCCTTGCCATGCTGGGCAATCAACACTGCCAAACTGCCACGTTGAGACATGATATGTCATGCCTGTTTTGGGTTCTAACCAGCTGCCAGACTGTATTTTCTCATTTACCGTAGGTGCATCAAGCACAATGCTTGCTGGAGTCTCTCTGACAACAGCTAGACGATGTCTACGTTTGCTCCTTGTCTTTGCGGCCTGGCGCAACCATGTGGCCTTGGATCTCCCACGAGACATGCCGGCAGTCTTCCTGCTGGTACTGACAGATGTTAAGTGGTTCTCCGACAAAGTCACCCAGTATCTGTGTCTCCGAGATTCGCTGGCCCTGCTTCATGTCAGCAAAAGGATGCACCTTTCCAACCGAGACTCCTACTGAGAAGCTGACGGCTGCATTGTCTCGTCGCTCTATAGAAACAGAAACACTGACAGCCAGCTTGCTGGCAGCCAGATCTAAGACAGTTTTTTTTGCGTGCCTGCAGGGCAGTTGGTATTGCATGCGAAGCTGTGTGTTGTTGTGAGTGCAGTTTGCAGCTGACAGAAGTTACTTGCAGTCTGTGTGGTTGCATTCCCTGAGGCAGTGTTCAGCGTTTTGCTCCTGGGTCTCTTCTTGTTTCACCCTTGCCCAGCTCTCTGCCCATGGCGTGCTCCCAAGAGTCCCACGCACATCGTGAGGAAGACGAACTCTCCTTGCCAGATGATGTTGGTTCAGAAGCAGAAACCCAGGCAGATGTTCTCCAGGGGTTCTTTGCAAATGTTTGTTCAAATGTTTGCCCTAGGCCCTAAACCTGTACAGCCTACAGTTTTGTGGTGTTAGGCTTTAGGGCTTAGGGTTTAGGGATTTTCATTTGTGGTGAATATATTCAGATCCCATGCCCAGGTGTTGCCTGCTGCTGCGGTAGCCGCGGGGCAAACAGGCTTCACAACTCCACAGCAAGAGCCGCCGCTTGACTCGGACGGTGAGGTGATCGGTTCGCCCAAGGCTGCCAGTCCGCTTTGTGAGGGCTCACAGCCTTTGAAAAGGCTGTGTGCCAGCTCCCACTTGGGTTCGCCTCGGCCGCCTCTCGCCGAGAAGAAGAAGGCAAAGGCTAAGGCTAAGGCGCCGAAGAAGGTTCCCGCAAGCAGCGTCAAAGCCAAGAAGCGTCCTGCCGCAGCGAAAGGCCCGAAAGGCCCCAACACTGGACCCTCCGACCCTGAGAAGCCTCTCTCGAAGGCTCGCGTGGCCTCTGCCAGTGTGCCAAAGCGGTCCTACGTGCAGGCAAAGTCCAGCCCAGGCGGCCGCTTCCGCCTCATCATCGAGTTCCCCGAGAGGAAGTATGCCAACCACCGCGAGCTGGCCATCCATGTGCGTGACAAGATAGAGAGTGAGCAGCTGACCTACACTGCTGCTCGTGCTTTGAAGGATAGCATGAGGGCGTAGTTTTGCTTCAGAGCCAGTGAAAGCTTTCATGTCTGCCGGCTGCTGCAGTGGCCGTCACAGTCACAGCAGCGTTTCGGGTCACCTGTTGCCAGAGGCAGCGTTTTGTGTGAAGGCCTTCCTGAAAGTCTTTTGAAACGGCGCTGTGAGCAGAGCGAAGAGACGAGCAGTAACAGTCACAGACTGCTTCATGGAGGCCAGCTTGCTGGCCACCAGGATGAAAGTCAGTCAGGGGCAGTCATCATTGCAATTGGTCTTCCTGCTTATGATACAACTTGCTTGTGGGCAGTGTTTTTCTCAGTGAAGTTAGTTTTTGTTCCCAGGTGCCTGCTGCTCCCGGGTCCCTCATGACAGACTCCATGAGCATATCGTTGCCCTCTTCTGTGTGCAGTGAGCAGTGCTGCAGCCCTGTTTCTGCTGCGGATGATAGTCGTGCACAGACAGATGTGGACCTGCAGCGTCCTGGAAGCACCGCTCTGACTGTCGCAGAGGTGGAACTTCCACCTGATGTCTCAGGCGATGAGGGGGCTGATTCTGATGTGCTGGAAGACTGCTGTGAGAGTGACAGTGACGCTCCTTGCCTCTTGGATGAGGGTGAGTTGGACTCAGACCCAGAGTGTGCTGACCCACCTGTCAATGTGGATCGTCCTCAAGAAGGACAGCGTGTCAAAGTTCCCTCACCAGCAGTTGCCAGTGACTTGAACCCGAAGGTTGATGGATACCAAGACATAGCAGAAGTGTACTCCCCAGCGCGCACGCTCCCACTTGCTTGGCAACTGGGCCTTTGTGGAAACCTCTCCCTTGACCTCGCCACGGGCTGGGACTTTCGCGATCCACGCAACCGCCAGCTAGTCTTGGAACTCCTGGGCAGACTGCAGATTCTTTTCTGCATTGTGTGCCCGCCATGCAGAGCCTTCAGCGAGCTTCAAAGACTCTGGAATTTCCGGAGGCTCCCTGTGGAGAGAGTTCGTGCCATCATGGATGAAGGGCTTGAGTACTTGAGCCATGCCATGCAGATAGCCGAAGCCCAGGTGAGTGCTGGGAGGTTCTTTGTGTTTGAACATCCTTACCGGGCGTCCAGCTGGGCCACTCCTGTTGTCCAACGTGTTCTTGCACTTCCAAAGGTAGGTGTCGTGACAATCGACCTTTGTTACTTTGGGCTGGTTTCGAAGGTCCACCAAAAGCCCGTTAGAAAGAGAACAAAGATCATGACAAACAGTCCTTACTTGATGCAGGAGCTGAAAGGCTGTATGTGTCCTCGCACTCATGAGCACCAAGTGCTTCAAGGTGCCGAAGGTGGGGTTTCCCGCACTGCTTGGGCACAAATCTACCCACCTCAATTTTGTAGGGTGCTGGCAGCTGCCGCGAAAAAACACGCGGATGATGCTGTGCAGCCGTGAAAAGTCGGACAGAGTTGGACAGCTAACAGCCTTCCTTGTCAAGCTTGAAGCCCGGAGAAGCGCAGGGAGTCAGGCCAAAAACAAGTTGTGGTCTCTGCTGCAGCAGTTTGTGAGTGTGGGTGCAGTTCGTCAGGGCTTCGGGTTCCGTGACTAGGCCAGGGCGGCTCCAACCCCACAAAATCAGGGTTTAGGGTGTAGGGTTTAGGTTTAGGGTTTAAAGTTAGGGTTTAGGGTTTAGGCTTTATTTTAATGGGCTTAGGAATTAATTAAAGGGTTTAGGAGCCTAGGGTTTAAATTTTTTTTCTGTCGAGGCTTACAATCCAGCGCAACGGGGGGGGGCCGATTTGAGGGGCGGAGAAGTGCTGATTTCAAATGAAACCGGCGCAAAGTCGGGGTCTGGGGGGGGGCCGGCGCAACGGGGGGGTCAAAAAACAGAGGGTGGGTTGTGCTGGGGGGCCACACACTCAAACGCCCTGTGCTGGTTTCAGATGAAACCAGCGGAACGGGGGGGGTGGGAATCAGACCCTTGAGTTGTGCTGAAAAAAAATCCAGCGCGTCGCTTCTGGAAGCAGCACGTGCCAGCTGCAAGTCTTCAGTGGCCCAGGGTCTTTGTGCTTGGCTCAGTGCTAAAGTTTCTGTCTGTGCTTGAGGAAACCCAAACTCTAAGTCTGCTCGTCATGGCTTCTCCTGAGGACGCAGTGGCGCCAGTGACCCCGTCAACGTTGCCTTGCCCGGTAGATGCAGATGTGTCTATAGAGGCCCCTGATGAGGACAAGTTTGTCCAGGTGATGTTGGGCGACTTGACTGATGTCTTTCAGAAGTTTGGTGGACCGGCCCAGTACTTGCAGCAGAAACTTGTGACAGAGAAAGACAGGACAGCCTTCAGGAACTACCTGCAGCAGCTGCTGCCTGAGCGGGACGACTGGCTCTACGTGGAAGACGCTGACCTTCCCAAGGTCAAGGACCATGAGATGGCCCAGCAGCTGCCCCAGACTGTGCACATCGCCAGCCTGGGCTTCGACAGTGCTTGCAGCTTGAAGCCCAGCCCGGGACTGAGTGTGGCGAACCAGTTGCTTGAGCACTACTTGAGGGACGGCTTTGTTACCGCCTCAGAGCCTTTGCTCATCACACAGGATGTCCAGTTTCCCGCTGGCCTCAACCCTCCGCTGCATGCTCACACGGGCCTGAAGTGCTTCAGCTTGGGCTATGTCAAAGGCATGGCCCGTGCAACTACAGCCTTGGCTTTGCTCCACCGTGCTTGGGTGCAGTCCTGGGACTTGCAGTCCTGCCACAAGAAGCTCTGGGAGTCCCTGCAGGTTGTGCATGTGCACCACCTGGAGACAGGAAGCAAGGTGGAAGAGGGCTTGAAAAACATGCAGTACTCTGCGCGTGGCAGCGTGCGCAAGGCCAACAGCGTGATACAGATTGTCAAGATGATCCAGGCCTTGCTGCAGCATGGCATGCAGGACTTCTCGGTTTTCGTGCGGCAGTGGAACGCGATGGCCCCCTCCAGCCATCGCCTGGTGGGTAAGAAAGCCCAGGCGTTGAAGCTTCTGTTTGACTCGGCCCCGCAGGCCGGTTTTTTTGTCAGCTTAGGATTGAGCTTTAAAACTTTAAAGTGTTGTGAGAGTCTTGATTGACTTGATATGCCCAGGGCTTCGAGCGTTCTTCCATTCTTCTGATTCCTCTAGTGCTGCCTGTCAATGTCATTTAAGCACTGTATTCACCAAATTTGCGTAGGTTGTCTTGGACCTCGTGGTGCAGCACGTCGGGCGCTGTGGTTGGGAACTGTGCGCTTGGTCAGACGACAGCCTAGCCAGCAAGAAACTGTACCCTGGCCACCAGTTTCCTGCGAAGACGAAGGTTTGGCTCGCCCGCTTGAAAGTCTCTGACGAGAGCATGCTGCTGTTCGGCCAGCGCGTGCATTCGTCGCACGACAAGAAGCCCGACTACTTGCGGAAGGTGAAGGACGACCAGGCAGCCATGGAAGCCTTGGCTGAGCGTGCAGCCTTCATCTGGCACTGTGGCCAGGAGTTCCTCCAGCATGTCCCAGTGAAGGCTGCTGACATCCAGCTTTTCTTCTACGACGCTTGGGTGGCGGGCCACAGTGTCCTTGAAACAGAGGCCCAGGCCGCACTGCTGGACAAGTCCCCAGCCTTTGAGGTGACGAAGCATCTCTCGGCGCTGCGTGGGCTCATGGACTCCCACATGTTCTCTGCGCCGATCGCTACCTTGAGCGAGCCTGACAAAGAAGCCTTGGACATTGACGCCTGGAAGCTGCAGGAGAAGCAGATGAAGTACGACATGACTGTCTACGCGAACTGGACGAAGAAGACCAGTGACGCAGAGACTGCCCGGGAAACAGCTAGGCAAGAGTGGCGACTTAATCGCCGTGAGAAGTGCCAGGCAGCCACCTCCAACTTCATGGAGACCTGCTGCAAGCTTCAGGTCTGGGATGGCAAGAAGCCTGAGCGGTCAGTCGCTGAGGCTGCCAAGTTCAAGCGAGAGCTTGCAGAGAAGTCCTGTGGAGGCTCAGACCAGGTTCCCTGCCTGGTCTACCTGAACTACACTGCCCCGTGCCTCATCTATGCTGAGCATTCTGTGGCGCACCAGCACGTGCTCACCTGGGCAATGCATGAGTCACCTCAGTCTGCTGGCATTTTGCTGGCCCCGGCCTTCACATACAACAAAGGCCGCATCCACCTTGAGGAAAAGAAGTTGCTTGAAGTCTTTACCCAGGCTCACCTCAATGTCGACACGCACTTCTCCCTGCTGTTTTCTGAGAAGCTGGACGCACGGGACTGCCGTCCCATGACGTACCCTGGGAGGCTTCTCTTCCCAGGAGCCGCAGATGTGTCGAAGTCCTTGTGGGCAGGCTGTTTGCTGAGGAAGCAGCAGAGAACGGCCCCGCAGCACTTTGTGAAGAGCCAAGACCTTCGTGAGGTCGAGAACCTGGCGGCTGACTCCCTGCCGCCCTCCACGGACCTGCGTGACAACCATGTTCATGGTGCCTCCAAAGTTGCCCAGGTCGGGCCTCAGTCCGCTGGAGCTCTCTTGGAAGCCATGCTGGATGGAGTGGACCTGTCGAAGATGAAGGGCATGTTGCTGCTGGACCTCTTCCCCCACACTGGCGACATGCTCGAGGCTTTTGCGTTGCAGCAGCGCCTGTACTCCAAGAAAGTCACGCTTGGATACATGGGCTTCTTCGACAGCCAGACGCACTTGACATGGGCAGAGACGTTTGTGAAAGACAGCCTGGTGGACAAAATCCTGGAAGGCAGCCTCAACATGCCGAACGGGGAGAAGCTGGAGAAAGAGATCAGCCCAGACTTGCTGGACAACCTGCCCCCGAAGCCCCAGCTCAATGTGTTGGTGTGGACGAAGGACAGCACTGTTTCGTTGCCAACTGCAGTCGTGAAGAAGTGGCAAGGCCACGCCGTGGTTGGGCAGCAGTTTGCCGAGTTCCTGGAGGACTTCACCAACAAGGGGTTCACTGTGGCAGACCCATGCCAAGAGTCCAGCGAGGACAAAGAGGAGCCAAGCAAGCGTACTGCCCCTGGGGGGGACGAAACTGGCAGCACGACCAGGTCTCCGAAGAGGGTCAAGTGCATGGACTTGACTACTCGTCTTGTCCAGGCGAATGCTGTGAGTGAGGCGTTGCTTTTCGAAGCAAGTCTGGCTGGCAAGAATCCAGCAGTCCTGCAGATCCGGGCCAACCACACTGTGTACCTGCACAACAAGACTGAGACAGAGTACTCGAGTCCAGACAAGGGCTTCCTCACGAGCTTCGGTAAAGGCCAGTTCAAGCTCGTGAAGGCCGGGGACAACCAGGCCACAGGCTACACCTTCAACCTGACAGGATCCGAGGACTTGGTAGTCAGCAATGGACAGGTCTGCACTGTGGGGGAGCTCGTCCAGACCATGCGTGAGAAGAAGCCAGACTGCCAGGTCTGCTACCACAACTTGACGACTGACCCGCAGAACCCCAAGAAGTTCAGCCTCCAGCAGACCCACTGCGTCGCCTTCCAGCCCAAGGCCCTTGAGGAGAAGGACAAGCTGGACCAGAACAACCTGGGCACGAAGGAGCCGTGGACGACGTGGCAGGGATCTGATGCAATGAATTTGCTGTGGGCTGTGCGATGGGTTACGAAGGGACTGACACCAGTCAAGCCAGTGGTCCACTTGAAAGAGAGAGTGGTCCTCAAAGCAGGCGAAGTCTGCCGCTTGTCGAAGTAACAGCTGCCGCTACAGGCGCCGGCTCTTTTGACACTGTAGTGAAGGCTGCAGGCATGTTTGCAGAAGGTGAGTGCTTTGCTTTTAGGTTGCTTTACTTTAAAACTTTCAGCCCCCGCAAAGAACGGTCATAAGTTCTTTTACTGTCTGCAGCAGCAGCAACTCATCCGAGCACATGTCCTGCAGCTTGCTAGCAGCGATTGGCTGCTGAAGATGTGTTGTCATCACACATACTAGGTCCGTGCTCTCCGCTTTGTCAGTATGGTGCTTTTCGAACGGAAAGTAAACAGTGCAGCCCCTTATTGTCCTAGGCGTCTGAGCCTGCTTACTTTCTGCTTGCTGGACAGAGCGCTTGGAGTGCAGTGGTGTTCCCAGTCACAGTCATTGACTGTGCACTGCTGGGGTAGCTGGAAGCAGCAGCAACAAGACGAGCAAATGACAGGATTCTAATGCTTCGCAGCTGTGCTAGACAAGGTGAGCACTGGAGGCCAGCTTGCTGGCCACCAGGCGAGCCTCAAGTAAATGTAGTCTGCAGTCTTGTACTGTTTCTAAACCCCAAAGCAGAATCTGCCAGCTCAGTCCTGCCAATCAGGCAATGCCACCAGTAAGCATGTTGAAGTTTCCTTTGTGCTGCTATCCCAATCCAGCTCTCAGGCCAAAACAGTAGGCAAGTATGCAGTGGCTGTGCTAGCTGCAGACCGACAGTCAGCATACAGTCACCACGCTAACTGCATACAATCACCATACCCTAGGCCTGATTCGTCACCAGGCATGAGAAAGTTTAGGCCGCGCAGTGAAAGACTCAGGCCCCTACACAAAGACTTTAGCGTTGTAGGCCTGCCTTGTAGCCATGGCAGACAGCAAGGAGCAAAAGGTGCAAGACTGGTCCCCTGTCAGCCCCGCGCCTGACGAGGAAATGTCCCCGGTCACGCCCCCCACAGTCTATCATGAAGATGATATGAAGATGGTCTGGAACGCTGGTCTGCAGGCAGGTCTGAGTCTGGCTGTCGCTGCTGCAGCCCCTAACTCTGCGGCGGTAAACTTTGCAGCCACAAGCTCTGCAGCTGCAAACTCTGCAGAGTCTGCAGCCACTGTCCCTACACCCTCTGCAGCTGCCGCGACAACTACAGGGAGCACAGAGTTTTCGAGCTCTTCGGCCTCTAGCAACCCAAACCTGAAGGGCAAACTGGTGCCAACGACAGAGGCTGAGTGGAAGCTACGCAAACTCAGAGACAAGAAGAACGCGAAGGAGAAGGTGAGGCAGGACAAGAAGAAGAAGGACAAACTTCTGCAAGGACAGAAGGAGAAGCCGGCTGGGCCTGGACCTGCTGCTTGAAAAAAAGTTCTGGCAGCCAGCTTGCTGGCAGCCAGCCTGCTGGGCTTCAGGTCTGTCTTTCTAGAGGCTTAGGATTGCGGGTTAGTTTAGGGTGCATGCAGGACAGAGGTAAAAAGCTTTAGGCTTTAAGGTTTTAAAGGGTTTAGGGTTGTGGGTGCAGTGTTTAGGCCTTTCTGGCAGCCAGCTTGCTGGCAGCCAGCCTACTGGGTTTAAGGTCTGTCTTTCTGTAGGCAGGGCTTTGGGTGCATTATTTAATTTACGGGTTTGAAAAAGGAGCTAAAAGCTACGAGGCTTAAGGCTCCAAAGGGCATAGGGTTTAGCATTCAGGGGCTGGGGTGCAGTGTACGGTTTCAAAAGGAGTTAACAGCTTAAGGGGCTTAAGGCTTCAAAGGGGTTTAGGGTGTAAGTATGGTTTGAAAGGGAGTTAAGAGCTTCAGGGCCTGAAGGCCTCCGAGGGTTAAGGTTTGATTTGGGGTGCAAAGTTTTAAGGTTTTTCCGAGCCAATAAGCTGGCAACCACAAGAGGGGGTTAGGGGACTCTTGGGCTCCAAGTATGTTTCAGGACCTGGTATTTTTGGGGTAATTCCCCCCCTTTGTTTTGCGAATAGGTGTTTGCTATTCTTTTAGTGACTTGGTGAAAATACCTTTGGAAACGAGCCTTTTCGACAATCCTTTTATATGACTCAACTATCCTCTTATATGATGGCTCGTTCCTTCCTCCTTGAAGATGACGGGGCCGTTCAACTCGAGAGTGTGTCTGGACTTCGTTCACCTGCACGACGCGGATAAGGAAGGACACTGGTTCTTGCACATCGTGGAGCCAAATGGGTCCTTCAACGTCTTCTACCCGGTGGAGAGCCGAAATCCAGAACATGTGTTCGAGACCTTCTGCAACATATGGGCTTCTTTGGCCGGTTGGCCGGACGCCATCCTGGTGGACCAGGACGGGGGCTTCGGAGCGTATTTTGCAGAACAGCTCGTTAACGTCGGCACGGAAATCGAGCACATTGCGGCGGAGGCACACTGGCAAGCAGGACAGGTCGAGACGTTCAACCGGGCGTTCCGGTACGCGGCGGCCAAGTTGATCGACGAGCACCACATTACCGGCCGACTGGGGATGAAGATGCTCGCCTCTTCTGTCGGCGCCAGCATGAACGACCGAGTTCGCACTTCTGGCTGCTCAGCAAACGAATGGGTGTTCGGGAAACACCCAAAGGTGCCAGTGGACTTGCTGTCACCGGATGGAAAGCTACAAGCTCTTCAAGGCATGGATGCCGACCAGGAGTTGAGACTGCGCCAACAAATCCGGGCCAGCGCCGACGCCAAGCTTGCCGAGTTCTCCGTGAACCAGTCGTTGAGCAAGGCAATCCTCCGTCTGGGCAGACCAACTCGTCAGAGCTATGAGCCGGGCGAATTGGTGGCCTTCTGGCGTGAAGCCAGGACCAGGAAAGATCCAAAGACAAGGAAGCTTCCGGCTGGTTGGTGCAGAGGCTCAGTCATTGGGCCCCACCGTGGAGATGAAGGCCAGTCGAACTACTGGGTCACCTCAAACGGCCGCTGTTTGTTGGTGGCCAAAGAGCAGCTGCGACCGGCCTTTGGGACAGAAGTGTGGCGCATCCAAGAAGAGGACATGCAGCAGCTGTTAGACAACCCGCCGGAGGAGTTCCTGGACATACGAGCCGAGGTCCCCGATGGAGAAGCTGGTGCACCCGGGGAAGTAATCCCTTTCTTCGACGACAACATCGAGGACGCACCTAACGAACTTCCCGGCGTAGACGCACAAGCCGCAGCAGGTGAAGGAGAGCATCGCGAAGGAGACGGACCACTACCGGAGCGATATGAACATGGCACTGGTTCCTTGTGTGGGTCTGATAGGACACAGCCGTCCCCAACGGCGCGCGAGGACCGACCTAGCGGCCTTGAAGAACCGGAAGCAAAGCGTTTCCGCTCGGAGGTCGTGGAGGTTGATACGCCAGAACCAGAGTTGGACGAAGCTGCTGAGGCTGCTCTTGAGGCCGCGCTCGGGAAGGGCGTAAACATCACCACCGTCTATGTGCCGGTTTCAGTGGAGGAGCTCTTTGCCAAACCTTCGCAGCCCTTCCAGGAGTCCGTTTTGGCCGCTGGCACACGCGCTGCGTGCGCAACTCGAAAAGAGGCCAAAGCGCTTGAGAAGGAGATCCCCTTCAACCAGATCCCATTCGAGCAGAAGGACAGCTACGCGGCGGCCTTGCAGAAGGAGTGGGACACATGGACAAAGTATGCAGCGGTCGAGATCCTGTCGCCCCACGCGTCCCAGGTTGTGTTGGAACAGTACGACAGCAGTCGCATCCTCGACACTAGGGTGTGCTACCGCAACAAGAATGCGGCCTACCCCTGGCTGCCTTTGAAAGCAAAGGCTAGGCTGGTGTGCAGGGGCGACCGCGATCCTGACTTGCTCACTTTGCGGCGAGATGCTCCGACGCTGACAAGATTGGGTCTCATGGTGATCCTTCAAATTGCAGCAAGCTTGCCGTCCTGGTTCCTCTTCAACGCGGACGTCACCGGCGCTTTCTTGCAGGGCGACCAGTCGCTGGCTTCGAGGAAGGAGCCTTTGTTTCTAAGGCAACCCCGTGAGGGCCTTCCGGGGCTCGTCACGGGCCAGATCCTTCTCGTGGTTCGCGGGATTTTCGGCCTGGCAAACTCACCAAGGTTGTTCTGGAGGCACCTCCGCGACACATTGTTAAAGCTGGGTTTCGTGCAGTCCGTGCTCGATAAGGCCCTCTTCGCCTACTACCACCTGGGGCAATTGGTGCTCCTGATGGGAGCCCACGTGGACGATCTGATCGGTGCCGGCGAACCTGGAGGGCGCGCCGACGAAGTGCTGGCGAAGGTGAAAGAGGCCTTCGACTTTGGGTCCTGGGCCGACTCCCGGACAGACGAGGTGCTGGAATACGGCGGGAAACAAGTCCGTCGACTTCCTGATGGCCGAGTGCAGCTGACGCAGGAGAAGTTCATCCAGGCAACGAACCTCACTCCGGTACCGAAGTGGAGGTCCATTCAGCCCAACTCCGAGCTGACTGGCCGGGAGACGACCGAGCTGAGATCGGCCGGCGGCTGTCTACACTGGCTCATTGGCCAGACACGTCCGGATCTGGCTGCCGGAACTTCACTCTTCATGTCCGGGAAGCCCACCGTTTCCAACCTCCTCGAGATCAACAAGTTGCTGAAGGAGGCAAAGAAATCTCAGGACTGGGGCCTGTGTTTTTCCCCCGTGCCGTTGGACCAGGCCAAGGTCGTGGTCTTCAGCGACGCCTCTTGGGCAAACGCCGAGGGCTTGAAGAGTCAAGCCGGGTACCTGAGCTTCTTGACGGGGCCCGATGTCTTTAGCCCCGGGGGTGACACAGCTTCCCTCATGGATTGGCGATCACATCGCATCCAACGCCAATGCCGGTCTACGCTGGCAGCTGAGACGATGTCCCTCGACACAGCATTCGACAGCGGCATCTTCCTCCGCGAGCTGTTAGCGGAAGTTCTCTTGGAGAGCTACTCGCCGGTGCAGAGCGGCGCACTTCCCAAGGACTTTCTCCCTGTACATCCCGTGACTGATTGCCGTAGTTTGTATGATCTTCTTGTGAAAGATGGGCCAGTGTCGGCCACGCAAGAGAAGCGTCTCACGATAGACCTAGGTGCAATCAAACAGTCAGCGGAAGAATTTGACCCCGAAGACCTGAAAGGTACGTTCAAGTGGGTTGACACCAGTCGCCAGTTAGCCGACCACCTTACCAAGCTTAAGCCATCTTACCAACTTACAAGGTTGGCTGGCACTGCAAGTTGACGTACAGAACGATGCCAGGGATCAAGGAAGTCATCCGGCTTCTTGATCAACTTAAAGTACAGGGAATGCAAAGTTCTGCGATTCCATATGCTTTCGTGGAGCGAGAGCGTCATGCCATTTGAAGCATGTATGTACTGCCGCTACAGGGCCCTTGAGCTTATGCGCGCTAGGCGCCAGAAAAGTAGCAGTGTGCAGCCTGCTGGGGAACCTTGTGAACCAGGCTCCAACTCCCTTAATCCGCGGTCGTGAACCCCGCAGATTGCAATCAGGGCACATGCAACATGCCGGCCACAAGAGAACACACATTGTAAACTCCATGTACGTCCTCATGTCATCCCTCAGGAGCCAAAGTCATCCGTATACAATATAAATAAATAAATTACTCTATATATATACACATATATAGTTATGTATTTAATCTTTGCATATACTTATTGATGTATTGACCTGTTTATCCCAGATCTAAGCCCCTGACACCTGCACCCGAACCTGAGGTGGTTTGGCGGTGGCACTGACATCACTCCCTCCTACCTGGCCACTGGGCCCTTTTAAGGGTTCAGGGTTTTGGGGTTTAGGGCTGAGGCCACTCGGGGTATCCCTGATTTTGGTCTCATCTTTCAGACTTGTTCATGTGGTTGCAAGGGACTTCTTGGCCCTAAGAGGTTGAGAGGTTCTTGCATTATTTGGCTGTCGGTTGCTGTACATAGGCCTGAGGGTTTAGGGTTTAGGGAACCAGAGTTTAGGGAACCAGAGTTTGGGGTTGAGGGTTTGAGGGTTAGGGGCTGTTGCTTCTTGTGGGCATAAGGCTTTGTTACCTCTTTGGTATGGCCTTAGCTTCAGGCGTTCAGAGGCACTCTTTTGGGGCAGGGTGTGCTTTTGAGGCTAGACCTTTGAACCCATAAGCCCCCTACAAAACCCTTTGGCCCTTCAACCCTGAACCCCCTAAACCTCTTTGAGTCCCTTGAAGCCTGAACCCCTTAAACCCCTCACACCCCTCAAACCCTCGACTCCGCAAGCCCGTGAGCCCTGGAGCCCAGAATGCCGTATTTCACTCCTTAGAGGCATAGTAGCAGTTCTCTAAATTAGGTTCCCGTCTGTGCGGTCCCCATACAGTACGGCACCTTATGAAAACGATCCCCCCAAAACCCTGAAACCAAAAACCCGAGTTTAGAGATGTGCGTTGGGATGTTCCCGCTTATACGAACAGTCCTTCCTTGGGCTTCTGGTACCCCGATTTATAATCCCGAAGAAGGACCTAAGTTAAGGGTTTAGGGCTGCGGATGTAGGGCTTCCAGAACGGCCTCCGGGGACTGAAACTTTGGGGTTGAGGGTATCAGGAGAAAAGAACCCTAGCCCTAAACCCGAAACCCGAAACCCTGAAACCCGAAAACCGAAACCCTGAAACCCTAAACCCTAAACCCTAACCCCTAAACCCCAAACCCAAGCCTGCTCCATGCATCGATCCTTCCATGAGCCCCCACTAACCTCCAACCCCTCCCCTCGGGGCCTCATATCAACTTCAAACTGGGCGGGCTTAGGGTTTAGGGTTTAGGGTTTAGGGTTTAGGGTTTAGGGTTTAGGGTTTAGGGTTTAGGGTTCAGGTTTCTTGGCTCAGGGCTCAAGGTTTAGGGTTAGCGGTACTTCATCTATGCGCACATCTTGGGATGTTCCCCCTTACCCTGCATCCCGCAACGAAGGACAAGGAGGACATGAAGCATTTCCATGGGACCTACAAGGCTCCTGGGCCCTTGCTGACTCAGACTTAAACCCCTGTTGAAGTCTTAGTTGTCTAGGACGCGGAGTGGGCCCTTATTTCTGTTTTTTAGGGTTGGGGGTTCCCTTAGAGTCCCCTCAACAACCAAAAATGGGCATCCTTTTTGTTCCTAGGTTTCTCCTGGGTCTAGTTGTATTTGTTGCAGTTGGTGGTTTTTGTGATTTGGGTTTAGGGTTTAGGGTTTAGGGTTTAGGGTTTAGGGTTTAGGGTTTAGGGTTTGTGCATCGGCCTCTTCGGGCCCCCCTAAGCGCAAGCCCCCCGAAGGGTCAAGGGAGTCGGACTCGCATCCCGAAGGTTGCTACAGGTTCCCTTGAATGTACTCCGAATATGGCCCTAACCCTAAACCCTAAACCCTAAACCCTAAAACCCTAAACCCTAAACCCTAAAACCCTAAACCCTAAACCCTAAAACTGCCTAAAGGATCTCAAGGAAGGCGCCCCAAAACCCACGGGTGCAAGGTACAACCTCTAGATAGGGGCTTCGGATTTCGGCTCCACCCTGAGCGCCGAAACCCCCAAACCCTGGTGGCTTGTACTCTACTAGAGTCATCGATTGTCTAACTCTAAACCCTAGATAGGGTTTGGGGTTTGGGGTTTGGGTTTAGGGTTAAGGGTTTAGGGTTTAGGGTTTCTAGATTTATTCAATAGGCCCCTCTCTTATTTCATCTAAGTGATAGATTGGAGTCTCTGCGTGACATGGGCCCTCATGGGGAGCATAACTTTGTTTAAGCAGTGCCTGGAGATCCCAGGGTTTAGGGTTTAGGGCTTAGGGACAATAAGCAGGTCTAAGAATCATGTGGAACTAGGATTCGGAGCAGTCCCTTGCTTATTCCGTTCTTTTAGGGGCTTGGGGTCCCCAAAAGCCCCTTTTAGAACAAAAAGGGCACCCTGCTTGTTCCTAGGCTACTCTGGGGTGTGGGGAAAGTCCACCCCTGGGCGGGTTGAAGGGCATCAGGGTCTTTCAGTGGCGCCTCCGTTGTTTTCGGGCGCGAGCGCGTCGCGAAGTCCGGGAAGTAGGGCTCCTGAACCGCAACCCCGCGCCCTAAACTCTCAGCCCTCAACGCGCGTCAGGATGTCTGTGACAAGTACGACCCCGACTGGTACGGCAAGTTCAAGAGACTTTGGCTGCAGATGGATCAGGGCTCGGGTCCCTCTACCCTAAACCCTAAACCCCAAACCCCAAACCCCAAACCCCAAACCCCAAACCCCAAACCCTAAACCCCAAACCCCAAACCCTAAACCCTAAACCCCAAACCCCAAACCCCAAACCCTAAACCCTAAACACTACCCCAGGAAGTGGGCCGACGAGTACTTCCTCATCCAGCATCGTCAGGCTGGGAGTTGACCTTCTAAGGGCGCCACCATCGATTTTCTCCCATTTCTCTCTGCCGTAAACCGTAAACTCTATAAGAGGGTCTGGCTTTTTGGGCTTAGGGTTTAGGGTTTCGGGTCTAGGGTTTAGGGTTTGAGGTTGTAAACCCTAAGCCTGAACCCCCTTTGAACCTGAACCCCTAAACCTTCGACGAGGACGCTCCTAATCACCCCTAAACCTCCTGATTAAGCCCAAAACAAGGCCGGAATCCGAGGCAAGAAATCGGGAATGTTGCAGGGAGGTCCCTGCAAGGGCGAAGCTGTGTCAAGCTGCGGGTGTAGATTGCAGGGGTTTCGGGTTTCGGGTTTGGGGTTTAGGGTTTAATTAGGGTTTAGGGTTTAGGGTTTTGTCCCAAGAGCACCAAGAAGGGTCGATGTGTGTCCTCTCGCATCGCCCTCAGAAGTGTGAGGCGTCTCTTTTCGTGATAGGGCACGTAGGCATCTTCCAATCCCGGGCATCATGCCCGATGCCACTATTTCGAGATCTCCAATTCACGCTCTGCAAAGAAGGGTCGACAATCTTGCGGTCAAGACCCCCTCTAAATTCTAAGCGCTTCAAACCCAAGGAACCTTCATGCCATCAAGGTAACACTGCTCGCTTTCACCCAAGAGCCTAAAGCCTTAAACCCTGAAACCCGATAAGCCCTAAACTCTAAACCCTAAACCCTGAAACCCCAAACAATGAACCCGCAAAACTTGAACCCTCAACCTGCCATACGGAGAAAGATTAAACCCTAAACGCTGACACCCTAAACTCTCATCCTTGAACCCAGAAACCGTGATACCCCGAGCCTACACCTGGAAACCCCAAACCTAGTCCCTGAACCGTGAAACCCTAAACCTTACACTCTAAACCCTGAAGCCCGGAAACCCTGAACGCTAAACCCTCAACCCTCAACCCCAAGCCCTGAAACCCCGAAACCCCTTAACCCTCAACCCCCAAAGCCTAAGCCCTGAACCTTAAGCCCTAAACCCTCAAACCCTGAAACCCCTAACCTAGACCCTAAGTCCTGAAACCCCTAAACCCCAGACCCTAAGTCCTGAACCCTAAACCTTAAATCCTAAACCCTAAACCTTAAATCCTAAACCCTAAACCCTAAACCCTAAACCCTAAACCCTAAACCCTAAACCCTAAACCCTAAACTCCACGAAAAACACTTCTTTGAAAGGAAACCCGCGGTCTGGGCGGCATCTTCTTCGACGACTTCAACACCGAGGCTTAGGGGTTTAAGGTTTCTATATCCCCCTTGAGAATTGTTTTTTATTCTTGTTTATATAAAACACAAGAGGATATTAAAAATATTATTTTTATAGAGGTTCTAAGGGGAGTGTAGGTTTAGGGTTTGGGGTTTAGGGTTTACGGTTTAGGGTTGAGGGTTGAGGGTTTTCGGTTTGGGGTTTAGGGTTTAGGGTTTGGGGGTTATATAGGGTTTAGGGTTTAAGGTTTGGGGTTTGGGCTTTGGGGTTTGGGGTTTAGGGTCTTGGGCCCAGGATTGCCAGGAGAAATCCTCTAAGCCCCAACAGTTTTCAAGCCCTGAACCATATATTGTCAGGGTTTACGGTCCAAACTTGAACCCCTAATCGTAAACCTAAACCTGAAACCCAAAACCCCTAAACCCCTAAACCCCTAACCCCTAAACACCTAAACCCCTAATACCCTAATACCCGAATACCCCTAAGCCCATAAGCCCCAAACCAGGCCTGAAACTGGGTAGCTCTCATTTCTACTCGAAGCTCCAGACCCTAAGTCTTAAAGAGGTGCTAAACCCTAAAACCCTAAAACCCTAAAACCCTAAAACCCTAAAACCCTAAAACCCTAAAACCCTAAAACCCTAAAACCCTAAAACCCTAAAACCCTAAAACCCTAAAACCCTAAAACCCTAAAACCCTAAAACCCTAAACCCTAAACCCTATTTCTACTCGAAGCTCCAGACCCTAAGTCCTAAAGAGGTGCTGAACCTTCAGCCTTCAAGCCCAAACCTTCAAGGAAAAAGGAAAACACCCACATATTCGGTTCAGGGTTTAGGGTTGAGGGTTTAGGGTTTAGGGTTTAGGGTTTAGGGTTTAGGGTTTAGGGTTCACAACCCCCCTCCCCCCCGCCCCCCCTTGTCTCAGGACCCCGAGAGGCATCTGAAGTTTTCGACCGACTGCTTGGCTGCAGTTCCCAAGGCCCCACATTTTAGGGTTTAGAGTTTAAAGTTTAGGGTTTAGGTTTTAGGGTTTGGGGTTTAGGGTTTATCTATTTCTTTTAGTTGTTTCGGGTGTAGGGTTGAGGGTCTTTTTGGCCAGGGGTGCTTGTTTAGAGGTTTCAGGGTTTTTTCGTTTGGGTTTTGTTTTGTTTCATTGTTGGTTTAGAGGTTTCAGGGCTTTTGTGTTTATTTAGGGCTTAAGGTTTTCTCGTAGGCGCAGGGCTTGGAGTTTATGGCTCAAGGCTGAGTAGGGCTGTTGGCTTTGAGATTCGAGGCCAAAACCCCGAACCCCCAACCCTACCCAAACCCCAAACCCTAAACCCCAAACCCTAAACCCCAAACCCTAAACCCCAAACCCTAAACCCCAAACCCTAAACCCTAAACCCTCAATCCTAAACCCTAAACCCTCAACCCTAAACCCTACCAGCCAGGGTTAGAGTGCGAAGTGCGGTCGAGGGTTTAGGCGGTTCACGTCCCGCAGGACATCCATTCCGATTGGCTCTTCAGACTTCCAGAGGGTTTAGGGTTTAGGGTTTAGGGTTTTAGGGTTTTTGGGTTTTAGGGTTTTAGGGTTTTAGGGTTTTAGGGTTTTAGGGTTTTAGGGTTTTAGGGTTTTAGGGCTACTTGCATCATCTCCAATGGTGATCTTTTGGATTCCTCAAATAGTTGTTTTGGGCGAATAAAACAACAGTATATTGTTACCATTTTGTAGAAATGTAGGGGTTTAAGGTTTAGGGTTTAGGGTTTAGGGTTTAGGGTTTAGGGTTTAGGGTTTAAGGCTGGGGGATATCCGGCCAGTCTTGGTCGCCTGCCATCTGAGTGAAACATATTTCGTGAGGCGAGGCCTGGGGGCTAAATGGGCTGATCCCCCAAGCTTGGGATGTTCAGCCTTATACTACCAGTCCGTAATCGGGTTTAGGGTTTAGGGTTTAGGGTTTAGGGTTTAGGGTGTAGGGTTTAGGGAATTATCGGTCCCCCTTTAGAATCCCGATTCAGGATACAAGCCCTAAAATTTACATCTTGCCAGGTCATGTCCGAAAGCTCTTGTTGTAGAGTTTAGGGTTTAGGGTTTAGGGTTTAGGGTCTAGGGTCTAGGGTTTAGGGTTTAGGGTTTAGCGTTTAGGGCTTAGGGTTTAGGGTTTAGCGTTTAGGGCTTAGGGCATAGGGCTTAGGGTTTAGGGTTCAGGGTTTAGGGTTCCGGGTTTAGGGTTTTTGGGTTTAGGGTTTTTGGGTTTAGGGTTTAGTGTGAATTCTGCCATGGTCGCAGGCCTATGTGCCAATTCTCGAGAAGAACAAGGACTTCCAGATTCCCCAGTTTGAGGGCTGCTGTTGGGTTTAAGGTTCAGGGTGCAGGGTTCAGGGTTCAGGGTTTGGGGTTTAGGGTTTAGGGTTCAGGGTTCAGGGTTCAGGGTTGCGGGTTGAGGGTTTAGGGTTTAGGGTTTGTCTCAACTTTTCCTACACCCTCCACGAGACAGAAGCCAAGCACTGGCCCAGCATCATGGGTTTCTCTACTACCCCTAGGTTTAGGGTTTAGGGTTCAGGGTTTAGGGTTTAGGGCTACTACCCCCCCCCCCCCCCCCGCCTAGGTTCCCACTTAAATATTCTTAACTAGGCTTAGTTGTCCCCAAATCGCCTGAGTTATGGGGGGAACCAAGGGGGGGGGGGGGGTAGTATAGAGGGTGGTAGAGGAACCCATGACAGCACCCTTAACCCTACACCCCAAACCCTCAACCCTGTCCCAGCTGGGTGTGGCTCGTCCAAGGCGAACCTTAACATAGAATCCCTACAAGTTCTTTGGTGGGGTGACCTTCGGTACCTCTTGGGGTAGACCCTTTTGCAAGAGCCGCCTCTTAAAGAGCCCTAGCTTAGACCTGCTCGCATGTAGACTGGATCACAAGACCTGCACTGCCCTGCACCCTCAACCCTACACCCCAAGCCCCAAACCCTAAACCCTAAACTTAAACCCCAAAACCCAAAACCCTAAACCCTAAACCCTAAACCCTAAACCCTAAACCCTAAACGTTACTTGCAGACCTTCATGTTTTTTCTTTGATGGCGGCTTGCCCCTTGAACGTCGCAGGAACGATACCTCAATAAGTGAATAAGCGGAACCCTAAACCCTAAACCCCTAAACCCTCTAAACCCTCTAATTGCCATCTAATCTATGGTTAGTTGCTTGGTCAGTGGGTATGGGTGGGCCCCTAAAAAGGCACCTTATATACCCCTTATATTTTATTCCCCATTCAAGTCAAGGGCCCCGAAAACTACCCTTGGATCTAAACCCCCTGTAACCTAAAGCCCTAAACCTAACCCTTCAACCTAAAACCCTAAAACTCCAAATCGCAACCCGCCGAAGCACCCTAACCCTTAAACCCTCTACCCTCTGAACCCAATGCTTGAACTCTGGGTGAGTGAGCAAACCCTAAACCCTAAACCCTAGACCCTAAACCCTAAACCCTAACCCCCATAAGCCAGGACAAGGAGTTCACGGACGAGCAGAAGCAATGGCAGCTCGTTCGCCGGGGCCGCTACGTGACTCGGCTGCTGCGGAGGGTCAAGGGTTCAGGGTTTACGGTGCGAGGGCTAAACCCCTAAACCCAACACCCCTGGATGAAGGTCATCTGGGACCCCCAGCGGTGCCCTTCCTGTCTCTTTTCCCTGTTTCTCCTGGTAGGCCAGTGATACCCTGTACCCTTTTTTTTTTGGGTTCTGGGTTCCCTTGTAAAGTAATAAAAAAGGGTGCCCTTCTTATAACATGGTTGCTGGGCTACTAAGTTCTATTCCATCTAGACTTTCCTCAGGTTCCCTGGTGCATGAGGGTTGCAGGGGCATGGACATTTTGTTGAGGCGCTGGGTTTATTAATTTTGGTTGCTGTTGGCAGGTGCTACCGTTTCTCTGGGTCGAAAAACCCGAAGGTTTGCCTTCCCTTAAGCCCCGAACCCTGAACGCTAAGATTTTCGGGTTTTGGGTACCCCAAACCCCAAGCCCTAAACTCTAAACCCTAAACCCTAAACCCTAAACCCTAACCCCACTTCATCTTCAGCGGATAGGTGGAGTTCAATCTTGTCTACGACCGCGGCACCGTGTTCGGCCTGAAGATGCTCAGCAGCGGCGTTGGCCGCATTGCGTCTTGGAGAGTTTAGGTTTCGGGCTTAGGAGAGTTTACAGTTTCGGGTTTAGGGTTTTTACGGTGTTTAGGTGTTTTTTATTTTTTCAGTTTTTGGGCGTTTTAGGGGTTCTTTAGGGTTTGTTTTAGGGTTTGAGGGGCTCGTAAGGGTGTGGGTCAGTTAAGATGCACCAGATCCTACTTGGAGGTTCATGGTACCCGTTCATCAAATTATAACTGATCTTATCTCTGTACTTATAACCATATTAGGGCACTTCAGGGGCTTCTAAGTGGGTTATACGTGCAGCTATAATTGGTTGATAAGCACCCCTAAACCCTAAACCCTATGTGCAGTTATACTTGGTTGATAAGTACCATGAACCTCCAAGTAGAGGTGGAGAATCTAGGAATCCAAGAAAGGACCCTACGCCCGAAACCCCTGGAACCCTAGAACTCGAACCCTAAACCCTGTTTAGGGTTTAGGGTTTAGGCTTTAGGGTTTAGGGTTTGGGGTTTGGGGTTTGGGGTTTAGGGTTTCGCGTCTCTTTGCGTACTGGTGTATGATGAATGAACCAAAACACCCCATTTCTCATCCTAGTAGTTCTTAAACCACGGAATCCGGCGATGAGGATCCCTGTTTCTTGCCACAAAGGGGTCATCAGACCCAAAGCCCCTAACTCTACTAAGCCTAAACTCTCAGCCATAAAGCCTAAACCCTACACCAATTATGACCAGTAAGAGTCAACTATACCCAGCAGAAAGCAGTGAACCTGAAAGGTCTTAAGGTTCTCACAACCATTGATTCGGTTTAAATGTGCCCTTGACTGCCAAAATCTGTCTGGCACCGTCTTCTTGGGAGCCCAGTGGTACCGTTTTCTCTTTTGTCGGTTCAAGGTTTTCTTATAAAGTAAAACCCAACACACAGTACTCCTAAATCCGAAAACCCAAAACCCTAGCCCTGACCCTGCCGCCAAAGCTGCGGCTGGTGTTGAGATCAGGAGGAGTATATGTAAGGGTCGCTTTAAGCCTTCTCATTACCTGAGCTGATTCTCGAACTCGTAACCCTAAACCCAAACCCTAAACCCTAAACCCTAAACCCTCAAACCTAAACCCTAAACCCAAAGTCATCCTTTGACTCCTGAAGCCCCAGAGACCATCGGCCTGCCAGGCCATGACATGATGATTATGACTATTGTTACTATTATTATGATGATTATGATTCTCATTATAATTATGATTACCATGATTATTATGTATCATTATTATTGTCATCGTATTATTATTGATATTACTATTACTATTACTCTTATTATTATTATTATTACTATTATCAGTGTTATTGGTATTCGTATTATTAGTTTCTTTATTTTTCTCTTAATTATCAGTGTTACGATTATTATGCGTGTTGTTACTATTATTATCATATTCATCATCATTTTTTATCATTGTTATTCGTATTGTTACTATTATTGTCATTATTATTATTAGTATTATTATATTATGATTATCATCATTTTTATTTCTGTCCTTGTTATGAGTATGATGACTATTGTCATTATTATGACTATTATAATGATGCTGAGTATGATTATGATAGTTATTATTTGTACTATTATTGTTGTGGTTGTTTTTGTTATGATTATTATATGGTTCATGGGTTACCAAGTCGCATTTGTCAGGCTCGTTGTCAGCACAGAACTCCGTCCAGCAAGCCACAAAGGCAAACAACCGAACAAAGCCGTAAGACTTCCATTCCCGGTGCCCTAAACACCCTAAACTCTAAACCCCCAAACCCGAAACCCCAAACCCCAAACCCTAAACTGTAAACCCTTAATCCAGGAGAGCATTCTGATGTCCCTGCCGGAGAACGCCAAGTGGCTCTACGCCCACGAGCCTGAGGAAGGCTCACCGGAGGCCGAAATCATGGAGGCATTCAAGACTCCGCAGGAGTGGGTGTGAACCTCTCTGATCATGGAATTGAGACTCGTACCCCCTGAGGATGTATTCCTAAGAGGTTCCCCTTAAGACACTCCAAAAGGGGGCACCTTAAACCCTAAACCCTGTAAACCCTAAACCCTAAACCCTAAACCCTGTAAACCCTAAACCCTGTAAACCCTAAACCCCAAACCCCTAAACCCTAAACCCTAAACCCTAAACCCTAAACCCTAAATGTACCACCTTAGGGGTCCGAGGTAGAGTCCTGCGATCGGAGGCCTTTTTTTGCGAAGAGGTGCGTCCAGCATTGGAAGCCAAGGGCTTCTTAAAAGCGTAGTAGGGTTTAGGGTTTAGGGTTTAGGGTTTAGGGTTTAGGGTTTAGGGTTTAGGGTTTAGGGTTTAGGGTTTAGGGTTTAGGGTTTAGGGTTTAGGGTTTAGGGTTTAGGGTTAGTAGCTGGTGGTAGGACCCAGACTATAGCGCTTATTCCTTCTCTTTTAGGGTTCAGGTTCCCCTATAAGCCCCTTTTGTAATCAAGCCGTCTTCCTAGGATACTCTTGGGTCTGGGTGGTGGAGGGTTCGTAGTACAGGCCCTAAACCCTAAACCCTAAACCCTAAACCCTAAACCCTAAACCCTAAACCAGGGTTCAGGTCGAGTTCCTAAGGCTTGCTTTAACCAGGGCAGCGATGCCCCTCGTACTCTGCTGGCTCTGCTGTGAGCTTGTGCTCTACTTTGAGCTGTGGAGGTCAGTTTCTAGGCAGGCCCTTGGGGATATCTTTGACTATTTTGCCCCCTAAACCCTAAACCCCAAACCCTAAACCCTAAATCCCTAAACCTCGAAACCCTAAACCCCTTATCAGAGGGTTCGTTTTTAAAGGGCCAATCCTAGGTTTTGCTGTAACTCAGGGCTCGAACAGAGTTGCTGCTCGGGGCTGCAGGCACCACCTTTTTTAAAGGCTGCCCGCAACGCGCTCCGAGGATCCGCCCCTGCTCGAGGAAAAGGGGGGGGGGGGGCTAAACCCTAAACCCTAAACCCTAAACCCTAAACCCTAAACCCTAAACCCTAAACCCTAAACCCTAAACCCTAAACCCTAAACCCTAAACCTCAAGGGTCCAGAATAGAGACGAAGGTGTCGTTGTCCGGACTTGTAGGTAGAGACGGAGGCTCGCCCTAAGACGGTGTAGAGGTGGCTCCAATCAGAGCCCTATAGGGTTTAGGGTTTAGGGTTTAGGGTTTAGGGTTGAGGGTTCAGGGTTCAGGGTTCAGGGTTCAGGGTTTAGGGTTTAACCCCAAGCTCTCTACGCTCCCCCCCCTGGAGATTCCCTAACAAGCCTGGCAGCCCAGTGGTGCCCTTTCCCTTTGTTTGGTTCAAGGTTCCCTCATAAAGTGCCCAGCCCCCCAAAAAAGGGTACCCCTAGACCCTCAACCCTAAACCCTAGACCCTAGACCCTAAACCCTAAACCCTAAACCCTCATTCAACTATGGTTACTGGGCCTTCCAAGCAAGTCGCTCTAGGAGTCTAAAGGCGGAGTGGGGGGTCTAGTGGCGATCCGATGCTTCGTGCAGAGATACGGTTTGGTGGGAACCCCTGCAGGTTTAGGGTTTAAGGTTTAGGGTTTAGGGTTTAGGGTTTGGGGTTCAGGGTTTAGGGTTTAGGGTTTAGGGTTTAGGGTTTAGGGTTTAGGGTTTAGGGTTTAGGGTTTAGCATACGCTATGCCCTATGCCCGAAGCCCGTCTTTGAACATCAGGAGCCCTGCGAAGGGGGTTCAAGTTTTCAGAGCTGACCCCATGTAGCTTTGGGAGCAGGTTGGTTCAACGAAGCGGCCAAAGAGGAGGACCGGGTTTAGGGTTTAGGGTTTAGGGTTTAGGGTTTAGGGTTTAGGGTTTAGGGTTTAGGGTTTAGGGTTTAGCGCTTAGAGAGGCGGAAGCGCCATGAACCGTTGACCCTTGAAGCCGGGAAACCCCTGCACCTGCCGTTGGACACTTGAGAACCAAGACATGGCAGTCTTATGATAGTTTAGGGTTTAGGGTTTAGGGTTTAGGGTTTAGGGTTTAGGGTTTAGGGTTTAGGGTTTAGGGTTTAGGGTTTAGGGTTTAGGGTTTAGGGTTTAGGGTCGCAGGAGAGAGTCGACTTATAGAACTACTATGGAGTGGTCCTCTTTCCCCCTTGGGAATTACTTTTTTGTTTTTGTTTGTATGAAACCCAAGAGGACATTGAAACTAGCATTTTAGTTAAGTTTCTAAGGGGAGTATAGGGTTTGGGGTGGCGCCAAAAGAATCAACAAACAGCTATAGACGTCCGCCCCCCCCCCCCCCCCAAAGTCAGTCTTGAAGATTGTGTTGAAACATGTGTTTTAAACACTAGTCCGTTTGGGTTCAAAATTTGGGGGGGGGGGGTTAAGGTTTCGCAGTGCAGGGTTTTTGCGGTCTAGTATACCCTGTTTGTGCTTTCTAAACTGAGACTCTAAGCTAGACAGGTCTGGATAATAATTTAGAACTGCCTTTTGCTGCCTGCCACAGTACCCTCCTTTCTTAGGGTTTAGGGTTTAGGCGTTTAGGGTTTGGGGTTTAGGGTTTAGGGTTTAGGGCGTGCAACCCATGTCCATTCAACTGGGCGCACGTACACACGCACACACACCCATACGCACAGGCACAAGCACACGCACAGGCTTGCGCTCGCTCCGCTATCCGAGCATGGACCTATCCACTCGCTTGACCTATTTCACCACTTTTCTTCAAATCCCCCCCCCTCCCCCAAAGCTCAGAGGGATATTCCTCAGGGCACTCCTCCTATTGAAAAACCCTGCAAACCCAAATCCCTGAACCCTAAAACTAAAACCCATAAACCCCAAACCCTAATTAAGACTAAGCCCCAAAGCCCACTATTCCGGGGTAGGTTTGAACATAGTTTTTGTGTAATTTATCACCCTAAATACCTTATAGAATCCCTCATAAAACCACAAAAGGCCTTGAACCCTAAACCCTAAACCCTAAACCCTAAACCCTAAACCCTAAACCCTAAACCCTAAACCCTAAACCCTAAACCCTAAACCCTAAACCCTAAACCCTAAACCCTAAACCCTAAACCCTAAAGCCCAAGTAGTGGAGGAGCCTGGTGTGGCAACCATGGAGGGCCTGAGGCCGTTCATGGGTGTTTGGTTCTTCTCGGTGAGAAGTTTAGGGTTTGGGGTTTGGGGTTTAGGGTTTAGGGTTTTGAGGGCTTTGGGGGTTTTGGGGGGTTTGGAGGGCTCAGGGCTGAGGTTCGGGGTATTTAGGGCTCGAGGGATCGGGAGGTTTCGGGGTTTAATGGTTTAGGGTTTCGCGGTTTGGGGGTTTAGGGTTTGGGGGTTTGGGGTTTAGGGGAATTCAAGCCACCCCCCCGAGATGGCGTAAGACGAGGCTTGTGTGCCCCTGAAATTTTCGACACTTCATCCACTCTGGGGAACCCGAACACTAGGGTTTAGGGCTTAGGGCTTAGGGTTTAGGGTTTAGGGTTTAGGGGCTGAGGGCTCTAAAACAAATCCAAGGCCTAAACGCCCCAACCAGGACGCTGACACCTGGAGAAGCACAGGTGGGAGGGTTCCGGTTTTTTTTTGGGGTTTAGGGTTTAGGGTTTAGGGTTTAGGGTTTAGGGTTTAGGGTTTAGGGTTTAGGGTTTCGGGTTTGGGGGAGAGAAGAATGCAAGGGGCTACTTAGGAAGTCTGAGTGTGATACAGCGGACCCAACTAACTCAGGTTTTCTGGGTTGAACTGGTCGCAATACAGAATTGAAATGGCTGTAGGCGTGTGGGACACTGTCGGGTATATACGGCCTTGATTCAAAGGAATTGCTTGGTACGGCAGGGTTTCGCCCGAAAGGGTGCTCGACGCGCTTCGGGTGTAGCTCTAAAGGGTTTCGGGTTAGGGGGGTGTAAGGTTCAACGTAGTCAGTCGGCGAGTGGCTCTAGCACATAGATCAGGGCTAAGCGTAAACCCGCGCAAATGATGGCGAGCTGAAGTCGGATTTCCCAAGTGTTGCAGAAGTCTTGTACCTATGTATGCCAAGGCCGCAGAACTGTTGTGAAGAGTTCTCTGAGACGGTGTCAGGGCTGGGCTTGGAGGCTTTGGGTTTCAACCCCGGCCTACGGGCTTGCGAAACCTCATAAACTCCTAGAGCCTGATCCCTCCTCTTGAGGTGTGGGTTTTTAGGTTCCCTAAACCCTAAATCTAAACCCGTAAGGCCTAACTCACACCAGTCCAATTTATCCTTCATCATCTGCTTCTGACCCTCCACCCCCCCCCTCCCCTCCCCCTTCCCTCCCCTCCCCTCCCCTCCCCCCTTCACCCCGAGAACATGGAAAGAGAGGGTTTTCTACATATATATAGATATGAAAAATCAACAATACAAAATAAAATATATAAATACATATATGTTCCTTCGCTATAATCATAGAACCTCGAAGACGACAAGTCTGGCGTGGCGCTAGTCCTTGAACCTCGGAATCGAAGCCAGTGGACCAAAAAAAATACATATATATATATATATATGTAAATATGTTCTTTTTCACGGTGTACTTTGGGGGTATCACCGGGCACTTTCGGGGGTGTTCCAGGCTGAGCACTGAAAACCCCTAAACCCCTAAACCCCTAAACCCCTAAACCCCCAGACCCCTAAACCCCCAAACCCCTAAACCCCTAAGCCCCTAAACCCCTAAACCCCTAAACCCCTAAACCCCCATGCCCCCAAACCCCAAACCCCAAACCCCAAAACCCCAAAACCCCTAACCCCAAACCCCAAAACCCCAAACCCCAAACCCCTAAACCCCTAAACCCCTAACCCCTAACCCCCAAACCCCAAACCCCAAACCCTAAACCCTAAACCCTAAACCCTAAACCCCAAAACCCCAAACCCCAAGCCGCTCACTTGGGCAGGAGGCAGCTGAGAGGGCAAGGCGGCGGAGCGGCAAGGCCTGGAATCTCCGAAGCCGCGGTTTAGGGTTAGGGTTTAGGGTTTAGGGTTTAGGGTTTAGGGTTTAGGGTTTAGAGTTTAGGGTTTAGGGTTTAGGGTTTAGGGTGTTTTAGGGTTTAGGGTTTTAGGGTTTTAGGGTTTAGGGTTTAGGAGCCCTAACTCTCATATACCCGCAACCTCATGAACCCTAGGATCCCCCTAAACCCTAGAAACTCTAGACACCCTAAAACCCTTCAAACCCCATAGACCCCGCAAAGCCTAGAAGCCCTGTACACCCGATAAGCCCTACACAGCCCCGACAGCAGCCACGCCCTAAACCCTAAACCCAAAACCCCAAAACCCTAAAACCCTAAACCCTAAACCCACGTTCCCTTCTCGCAGCGCGAAAGAGGTGCCCTGCGCGGAGGAGCCGCTTCTAGCTCCCGACCTGGCGCCAGAAGGCTCCGCAAGGGCTTTGGGGGGTTTAGGGTTTAGGGTTGAGGGTTTAGGGTTTAGGGTGTTGGGGTTTAGGGTTTAGGGTTTAGGGGTTTAGGGTTTAGGGTTTAGGGTTTGGGGTTTAGTGTGTTGGGGTTCAGGGCCGAAGGATTGTGGGCTGAGAGGTTTTCCGTTTGGTGGTGCCGGGCCTCTGTGACTTCTCTGCTGCCTGAAGACGAAATTAAGGGGGATAAGGAGGTACCCCTAGAAGGGACCCTTAATCCTTTTCCCCTATATAATGTTGGACCTGCTTTATTAGGGGGGGTCGCTTTAAAGTCAATTTGGCGGAATTATTCAGGATCCCCTGACTGTTTGAGGGGTCCGCTTTAAAGTCAAACCGTCCGGGCGCCGTAAGAAAATTCCACGCGGCGCGCCTTTAAAAAAGATAACCGGGCATTGCTGTCCCTTTTAAACATATCTAAACTCCACCCTATTAAAATCATATAGGCCCCCGGGGCCGTGTAATCAGGACCCAATCCACGCCCCGACTGTTCAGGGAGGGGGGGGGGGGGGGGCCCCCACATTAAAGCAGGTCCCACATTAACCCTGTATATACTTGCACCTTATATAGTCCCCATATATATCTGTATATATTTGCTACCCCCCCCTCCAAAACCTACCGTTTTCTAATTTTCTACACTTGCGTGACATCAAAACGCTTTAAAATTGAGACCGACTCCCTAAATCCTTTAACCATATTCGCACAATTTTCCATTGCATAAACCCCTATTTCCGAAAAAAATGAAGCCTGTTCCCAAAATCCTGCTCGTTAGGTCCGAAAGCACGGGATCCCTACATCGTATTCCCTAAATCATATTCCCTCAGTCCCTAAATCTGGGGCGGGCGGAGCGGGGGGCCGTGGGTCACTAAATGGCTCACTAAGTCTTCTCGCTAAAGCCTAAAGAGCGGGGTCCCTAAATCATATTCCCATGATTTTAAAAGCCCTAAAGAGGGAAGTCTTGAACTTCTGAAGAGGAGAGCCGCTGCATTCTCAAAGAGAATTACTACCTCCACATTTAAAGAAATATTTTTCGTCGAAAATCCGGCTGTGAGACTGCTTTCCATTACGGGGGTTTCCGTATGGGAAAATACCGCCACATTGAAAGAATATTTTCCGGGGGTGTTCAAAAATCTGTCTGCAGGCTTCGTTTTTGATTTCTGAGCTGCAGTCTGGATCGTCGAAACTACAATATATTCCTAATGTGCTTAATAGAGAATGCATACATTGCCATGGTCTCATTATTGCAGTGCCCTGCCTTTCTTACTTATTGCGGTGGGGGGGGGGGGGGTCCCACCAATTAAACAGATGCTCGGATAAAATCTTATCGGGATCCCTAGATCTGGTTCCCTGAAATTAACTCCCTAAGGCCGCCTAAAGGGGGGGGGGGCTAAATCCTAAAGAGGAGATCCCCTAAATCCTAAAAAGCATTCCCTTAGTTTTACTCTCTAAATCCTATTGCTTAAGCCCTAAAGAGGGGTGTCCTAAAGAGGGGGATCCTTACTGTAAATCTTAAAAATGAGCCTCTCCTTCTACATCATAAAACAAAGAACCTTGCTCAGTAGATCTTATCGCTAAAGTCAACAAAGAAGGATCCCTCAATCTTATTCTCTTAATTTTACTCCCTAAATCCTATTGGGGAAGGGGGGGTGGGAGGGAGTCACCAAATCCTAAAGAGGGTTAAATCCCCAAAAATGAGACCCCCCCCCCTAACTCATACAAAAGCCCACCTTGCTCAATAAATCTTCTCGCTAACGCTAAAGCCTTAGCGATAAGATTTGCGCTCCCTTAGAAAATAGGATTTGGGGACTAAGCTTTGGGATGCTCCCCACTTCAGCGCCTATTCCCTAAATCCTGCTCGCCAAGTCCTAAAGAGCGGGATCCCCTATAATGATGAAATATGTCCGATTCAAACTTGAATCGGCCGATTCAGTTTTGAATCGACCCTCAAACTAAAGATTGAAGTCGTCGTAATGTTGCAATACTCACATTCATATTCATACTGTGTATTGGCTTTATATGTATGAGTTGGCATGTAATCTGTGTACTCAATCTCCACAACACAACAAATTTGCTTATAAGGACTTAGTTTGCTTCTAATTAAAAGGGGAGAGGGTGCCAGGGGTCGGTCTTCCAAAATAAGCAGGACCAAAAAACACTCCCCACCACCCCCCTCCCCCCCCCCTCCCCTCTACTTCACTCCGCTGCGCGTTCTGCGTTTGTTTAAGGGTGTTGTCAGGCTTATTCTCCAAAACCCTATCGGTCCAGGGTTTAGGGTGTTAACGTAGGGTTAAGCAATTAAACCTCAACCCTGGACCTTTAAACACCCTATAGGGTTAAGGTTTAAAGGTTTAGGATTAAGTTTAGACATGTAAACCTTGACCTACAACTCAACGGAAACGCGAAACCTTTAACCCTTGCAGGGTTAAGGTTTAAAGGTATAGGGTTTAAGATATAGGCACTCTAAACCCCTATCGATCCAGGGTTTAGGGTTTTAAAGAAAAGCCCCGAAACCCTTAGGATGAAACAAATAAGCCTAATTCTTTAACCTTTAAACCCTGTAGGTTTAAGATTTAAAGGTTTAGGGTTTAAGATATAGGCATTTAAACCTTGACCTGCCAATACACCGAAACCCTTAAACTTTATGGGTTAATTCAAGGTCTAGGGTTTAAGATATTGGTATTTAACCCTTGACGTGCAATTAGACCGAAACCTGCAACCTGGAAACTTTATAGGGTTAAGGTCTAAATGATTTTCAACCTAAGCCTGCAATTAAACTGAAACACATAACCTTCAAACCCTATAGGGTTAAGGTTTAAAGGTCCCGGGCTTAGCGTTTACAGAGAAGCCCCGAAACCCTATATAGGGTTGCAATTAACTTAAACGCGCAATCTGAACAGGCTGGCCCGTTTTAAAACTCCTGCCACAGAAGATTGAAGATTGTCGGGGCCAAGAGTTTTAAAACTCCTTGCTTAGCCACGAGAGGAGTTTTAAAACTCCTGCCACTGAAGATTGAAGATTGAAGATTCCCCGGAACTCTTTCCAGGAATCTTCAGTCTTCAATCTTCGGGGCCAGGAGTTTTAAAACTCCTTACTTAGCCACAAGAGGAGTTTTAAAACTCCCGGCCCCTAAGATTGAAGATTGAAGATTCCTGGAAAGAGTTCTGGGGAATCTTCAATCTTCAATCTTCGGGGCCAGGAGTTTTAAAACTCCTTGCTTAGCCACAAGAGGAGTTTTAAAACTCCTGGCCCTGCCAAATTTTTTCGGCGTCTTTAAGTATTTGCTATTTCGTATTTTATGTATATCTATAGATATATGTCCATATATATATCCGGCTTCGAATATAGTAAACACGTCTCGACATAGAAAAGGGTATGAAACGGTAGGTTTTGGGGGGGGGTACCATATATTTATATTTATATTTATTTATATTTGTATTTATTGTTATATCTATATTTCTACCTAAGTATCGCCTAAATAACCCCCAAATAACCCCTCTTGTTCCTTGTAAGGGCCCCTCCTCTAGTCCCAGAACGACAAGACCTCAGAAACAGGGTCGTATGTGGCGATGGGGAGGCTGCGTATCCAGATGTGGGGGGCGCAATCCTCGTGGCCAGGTACGTCGCAGGATCCCAACACTCCAAACCCCCTGAATCCCAGAAACCCTAAACCCTAAACCCTGAACCCTGAACCCTAATTAAACCTAAACCCTAGACCCTAAATGATACAATCCGAAACTTGATACTTTGCTCAAAAGCCAGGCTGGATCTCTCGGAAAGGTCCCCATGGCCGATACCACTGGCGACTCCGACGTCTTGAAGTTTGTGGGTCGTCCTTGGGCTTGGAGCTTGGGGGTCTATGGGGGGATTTGGGGGTTCTGTGGGGAGGTTTGTGGCGGGGGTACATGGGGGGGGGGGGGGTATCTGGGGGTGGAACTCCTACTTGAGCTAGCCTTCCAGGTTTGTTTCTTGCTTCTCCGTTCTCTGTCGCCCTCTCCTCAACCCGCTCGTAATCCCCTAAACACGCATGTCTAAGAGGTCATGCCGCTTCACTTTCTGTGGCATGCCCCAGCCTGACTCGTTGTTTGTGGATTTTTCTCTGCAATACTGAAATTCGTGCTACAGAGCCTCTGGTGGAGAGGCCGGAGCTTCAAGATCAGGCTTAGGAATTTGAGTCGCCATTTCGGGTTTCGGGTTTATAGGGTTCCAGGTTTAGGGTTCGAGGCGTTAAGGGTTTTTGGGTTTTCTTCGGCTCCCGGATGACAGTCGATGCTGGACTCTACAGAGGGTTGGGGTTGACCTTTCACCCCTAAACCATCTTTCTAACCTGTAGAACCACGACAACCATCTGCATAACCCATATAACAACCATAACCATCTGAGCAACCCAAAAAAACAACCATAACCATCTTTACAAGCTATATGACCATCATAACCATCTGCACAACCTATACCCAAACCCTAAACCCTAAACCCTAAACCCAAAAAGTTTAGGGTTTAGGGCGGAAACAGGGTCCTAAAAGTGCCAGTGAGCCAGGCACCATCGATCGTTGGGACCTGCTCCCTGGGAGGCAAGCGATCCCCAAAACCAGGGTTTAGGGTTTAGGGTTTAGGGTTTAGGGTTTAGGGTTTAGTAGGGTTTAGGGTCTATGGTTTAGGGTTTAGGGTTTAGGGTAGGGGGGTTCAGGGTTCAGGGTTGAGGCACAAGGTGCGGGTATAACTAAGATTTTCACACAGGGGTGGGAGAGCAATGAGTCGTGATTTCTGTCTCTCGTCCCATGGGGCGCGATCCCTACACAAGCTGTCAAAGCCTATTCCTCCACACCCTGCAGTCGCTTCGAGGCAGATCCTTCCAGCTTCTGCGAGGATGCCGGCCAGGCGCTGAGACAGGTGCAAAAAAGCCCCCTAAACCCTAAACCCTAAACCCTAAACCCTAAACCCTAAACCCTAAACCCTAAACCGGTGAAGAAAGGAACGCGCCCACGTCCTGAGCTTTACTTCTTCGTCGACATCGATGACGAGTTGTGGTTTTTAGAGATTCTTGAAGTCCCATTGAGGAAGTCTAGGTCTCCCACGCCTGAACCCTGAGCCCTACACGCTAAACCCTGAACCATGAAACCCTAAACCCTAGCCCTAAACCTAAGCCCTAAACCCTAACCCCTAAACCCTAGCCCTAAACCCTAAACCCTAAACCCTAAAGCCCCTAAGCTTGCAGGCATGCGGGGTTCATGGCTTCGGGTACATGGACGAAGAAGGTTTCAGCGGGGTATGATTAAGGGTGCAGGGTGTACAATCCAGACTTTGGGCTCGATTAGGGTTTAGGGTTTAGGTTTTAGGGTTTAGGGGACACAAGCCGCCTCCTTCAGATTCCGTAGTGAGAATAGGAAGCTAAATCCTGAACGGCGAGCCGGTGAGACTTATATAAAGCCCGAAACCCAAAACCTTACACACGAGAAGCAAAGAACCCATACCCTGTAGTTGCCCCATACACAAGCTCCTAAACTCTCATGTTTAGGCCCCCCTAAGCCCGAAGCCCTAAGCCCTAAACCTGCAAGGGGTGGTTGCGCGTGTGCCGCTCCAAGCACGTGCAAGGGGACCGACCAAAGCGAAGGCATTAGGTTCAGGGCTTCAGGGTTTAGGGTTTAGGGCTAGGGTTTAGGGTTTAGGGTTTAGGGTTTAGGGTTTAGGGTTCAGGGCTTATGCCTCAAGCCTGCAGGGTTTGGGGTCGAGGGTTTAGGGACTGGTAAACCCTAAACTGAAAATTTCTCTAACTTCTAAACCCTAAACCCTAAACCCTAAACCCTAAACCCTAAACCCTAAACCCTAAACCCTAAACCCTAAACCCTAAACCCTAAACCCCGAACTGACGCAAGGCCCGCCTGCAGCGGCAGCAGCTCGAAGCGTCAGTTTCGGGCCGATCCTGAGCGAGGGCTCCCAGAGAGAGGGGTGGGGGGTTTGGGTTTAGGGTTTAGGGTTTAGGCTTCCTAAACTAAACCCCAGACCCTAAATCTCCCCAGCCATCACGGGACTGCTACGCGAACGACCCCTGGCCACCAGCAGGGACATGTCGCCCATCGGAGATTTCTTCCGGCGAGCCTCGGAAGGAGTAGGATGCCCAGTAGTACCCTTATTCCCTTTCTGGGGGGTTTAGGTTCCCCTGTAAACCCCTGTAAGCAAAAAAGGGCACCCTTTTTAAGCCTAGGTTACTGGGCAGCCTAGCTCATGAGGATGGCCTTGATGAGACAGCGTGAGAATTCGGACCTCGGAGGCGCCAGCAAGAAGCTCTCAGCTGGAGTGCGGGGACCTTTAAATCTCCGACACCCTATAAACCTCCTAAACCCTAAGCGGCCTGAGGCCCCCCCAAAGGCCCAGGAGGGGTTCCTTTACGGGTTTAGGGGGTTTAGAGGGTTTAGGGGGTTTAGGGGGTTTAGGGGGTTTCGGGGGTTTAGGGGTTTTTGGGGGTGTTTACGTAGGGGTTGAGGTTAGGGTTTGGGTAATCGTAGTTCGTCTTATATTGGGCATCGATTTTTTGCTAGCGGGGGAATGATTGCCCTCTTCCAGGAAAAGGGAACTACAATTGGAGGTCACGGAAGATCTTTATCACGCATAAACGGGTATCCCCTATGCAACCCAATACGAAAATCCTGAATTACCAACAGGGTACCCACGTTTGCGGACCCCCCCCCCCCCCGGCCACCCACGCTCGCGATGTTGCCAGTCTTTAGATTTTTAGCTGGCCCTTCTTCTGCACCATAAACCCTTTAAGCCCTTACACCCTAAACTTTTGCGCTACTTCAAATGCAAGGAGCTGTCTTCAAACCAGGGCTCATGGTTCAGAGAACTGGGGGTTTACAATATTAGAGCTTATTGGGGTCCAAATTATAAGAGGCTAAACCCTAAACCCTAAACCCTGAACCCTGAACCCTAATCCCTAAACCCTAAACCCTAAACCCTAAACCCTAAACCCTAAACCCTAAACCCTAAACCCTAAACCCTAAGCCCTACCTGTTATTTGGGGAGCTTTTTTTCGGTTCCCTTCTTATCACGAACCCTGAGCTGAGCCGAGAGGTTCTTCCGTCTGGGCTGCTCCTTTACGTGGGCGTTCTAGGAATCTTCCTTGCGCCTTAAATGGAGGACCCTCAATTGTGCATAGCGACCCTAACCCTAAACCCTAAACCCTAAACCCTAAACCCAAAACCTCCTTACAGCCCCCAACCTTAAACCCAGGTGGGGGTTTGCCCCAGGAGAGTTGGACTAGCCACCAGGCCGGGACCCGCCTTGGTTTTGAAGTTTTGGGGTTTAGGGTTGAGGGTTAGGGTTGAGGGTTGAGGGTTGAGGGTTGAGGGTTGAGGGTTGAGGGTTGAGGGTTGAGGGTTGAGGGTTGAGGGTTGAGGGTTGAGGGTTGAGGGTTGAGGGTTTAGGGTTTAGGGTTGGGGTTTAGGGTTTAGGGTTTAGGGTTGGGGTTTAGGGTTTAGGGTTTAGGGTTGGGGTTTGGGGTTTGAGGTTTTAGGGTTAAGGCTTTCGGCCAGGACCCTTCCTTGTATTTCCTTTCTGTGGGTGTACATACTCGTCCTGACCGAATGAGGTACCCAAACGCAGGACAGTTCGAGGTTTAGGCAGGGGCAGAATTCTAAATTCAAAATCATGGTGGGGGCTTCGGGTGGAGGTTTAGGGTTTAGGGTTTAGGGTTTAGGGTTTAGGGTTTAGGGTTTAGGGTTTAGGGTCACGGGTGGGGAAGTTTAGGGCTCAGGGTCCTTCGTTCCATCACCGGCGTTGGGGCTGTTGGATGTGTAGCTGGCAAGCCCGCCTGAGGACCTCTGCAGGACAATGCCCCCAGATGAGCCGGATTTTGGGGGGGTTAAGGGGTTCGGGGTTCATGGTACTTCGTAACAAGTTGTAATAACCCTCTTTTAGCCCCGTAAGAGCCCTAATATAGTTATGAGTACAGTCATAAGTACAGTAACCCAAACACCTAAACCCTAAACCCTAAACCCTAAACCCTAAACCCTAAGCAGGTTCTCTTTGTGTGAGGAGCACCCGGTTCACGGGTGCGAGCCGGTGTGCCCTCAAAGCCCTGCCAGGGGCCCGACAATCGCGTCTTCTGGCACAACACACTCCTAGGCCGGGTTTAGGGTTTAGGGTTTAGGGTTTAGGGTTTAGGGTTTAGGGTTTAGGGTTTAGGGTTTAGGGTTTAGGGTTTAGGGCGTACGTAGGGTTCAGGGGTAAGGCTTTGGGGTTCGGGCGTAAGGGCACAGGGTTCGGCAGGCTTGAGGTTGAGGGTTCGGGGGTTGATCTGGGGGTCAGAGTTTAGGGAGGGTGTCATGTTCCGCGCACACAATGCAAGGCCTGTGTTGTGGGCTCAGGATTCAGGATTTTAGGGTCTAAGTACACGGGTGTAGGGTTCAGGGTCCAGGGCGTAGGGGTTTCGGGGCTGAAGTGAGGGTTTCGGATTCCGACATCGGGTTTCGGGGCTAGGGCTGAGGGGTAGGGATTGGGTTTGGGGGCTTTCGGGCTTAACCCGCCGAAGCTTTTTAAGCTTATGTTGGCACAAGGTCTAAAGGAGCAGCCTCATGAAGCGTGCTTGCGGGCGAGGGTGATGCTCTTAAAGGCCTGCGCTGTTGCTTATGATGCTGGCCCTCACATAGAATTCCCAAAGCCCCGAGCCTAAATTAAGCCCAGCCCCGAAAACAACTTAACGACCACTGGACTGGAACCGCCTAAGCCATAAACCCTGATCCCTTGGACCCCTAACCCTAAACCAAACCCCATACCCTAAACCCTAACCCCATACCCTAAACCCTCTAACCCCAATCCCTAAACCCCAAACCGTAAACCCGCAAACCCTAAACCCCGAAAAACCCGAAACGCCTAAGTCTCCCCCCAGGCCCACCACCTTGGGAGCAGCCTGGTCCAGAGCTCAGCTCTCCATCCAAACCCATAGCCCCAAACAAACCGTTTAGGGTTTGGGGCTAGGGTGTAAGATGAAGGTTTAGGAGTTTAGGGTGCAGGGTTTAGGGTGTAGGAGTTTAGGGTTTAGGGGTTCAGCGTTTAGGGTTTAGGGGGTTCAGGGTTGAGGGTTTAGGAAGAATTTAGGGTTTAGGTTTAGGGAGTTCAGGGCCTAGGATCACAAGACTTGGTTTTCTGCAGACGGCCCAGGCGCAGGGCTTGCCCTGACTCTTTTTTCCGGCACACTGGTCCAGTTCTCGGCACGGAGCCTTCGTTCGACAGACCTTCCAGAAGGTCTGCGGGGCCACGGTGAGGCAGGCCCGGAAACCCGTTTCCAAAGGAGTCTTCGAAGATCTGCGAAGAGCAGGCGTGGCGCCGGACGTGTGGTTGGTCCAGGCTTAAGTCATGTCTTGTCATGAAAGAACACGAAACCTCAACCCGAAAAGCATGAGTTGGCCAAGCGACCCGCGAAAAGAGGGGCTTGTATATGAAGCAGGGTGTATAGAACTGTTCTTGGTGAATGTATCTAAGGTTCCTTTTTTTGACATTGGTGAGTGTATATATTGAGTGTCCTTTTGGATACAAGAAATATATACCCTACCTCATAGAAGGCTAGGGTGCAGAATAAGGTGTGGGATACGGCGGGCGGTTGTTGTTTGCGAGTTACGAGCCTCCGCAGACAGAACTTTAAAGGGCGTTTACAGGGATCCGCAGACATACTTGGGGTTAGGGTTTAGGGGTTCAGGGGGGTTCAAGGGGGGTACGTAACCCAAGGTTCTCAAGTACTCCCACTACTCCCTAAGGCTTCCTAAGCTTCCCTAAGGTTCCGTATAACATACTTTAGGAATAGATCATGGACCAGTCGTTTTAAGACTAGCTAGATATTCAAAAATTGTTAGAAATTCCAATTTCCAAACATTTGATTGTGCTTTTTTTACATTTTGGAATTGATGTTGTTAATCATTCTGGATTAACTCTGGATCCAGGATCCACCGGACTTAAAAAAAGGTTTGTAGTAAATAACACTTTAAACAGCCTACAAGCAATTGAACTGGCCCTAATTCTTTTATTCACTACGTAAATTTGGCAGGCTTGTTCAACTAGTTTCAAAAAACTCGAATAATGGAGCTGACGCCAATTCCATGAATTAACTTTGAGTTGTCACATTTTCACAAGCGGGCAATCCCACAAAACCCACAAACCCACAAACTTACCCTTCTGGGATTGTGGGATTGTGCGTGCTTGTGGGAGGAGAAGATTGGGGGTTTGAGGGTTTACCCTAAACCCTAAACCCTACACCTCACATCCTAAACCCTAAACCCTAAACCCTAAAACCCTAAACCCTAAACCCTAAGCGGTACAAAGGGGTTTCGGGGTTCAGGCCGGCCTGAGTTAAAAAAAGCCAGGACTGGTTCGACCGACGACAGGGATGAACAGCAAAAGCAGTTTAGGAGTTTAGGGTTTCGGGTTTAGGGTTTAGGGTTTAGGTTTAAGTAAGGTGTCGAGTTCAATCTTCAAGGATTCGAGTTTGGGAGGTGGCGAGTTTTTTGTTTCCTAAAGGCTCAACCCTAGGCCCTTTTTCCCTAAACCCTATATTATAGGTTTTGCATGTTTTTTTTGAAAAAAAGTGCACTCCCACAGCGTCCCATTTTTCATATTATTACCCTAACTCCCCAACAACAGAGCCCTAAACCCCAAACCCCAAACCCTAGACCCTAAACCCTAAAGCCAGCGGCCAATCTCTCCTAGGCCGTCAGACACTGCCTCCCCTCCGTGAGGATTCCGAGATGTGAGAGTGGCGAGGGTTCAGGGTTCTAGGGTTTAGGGTTCAGGGTTGTAGGGTTTGTTTGTGTAGGACGTTGGGCTTGAGTTGGGTGTTTAGGGTTTCAGGGTAAGAGTTTCGGGTGTCGGGTTTAGAGGTTAGGGAGGGCTGAGGGGTTTGGGGTTTTTGGGCATCCTCGAAACTCGTAACTCGTAGGATATTAGACGCTGGAAGATCAAACCCTGCAAGCCTAAAACTGGCCTGATAGACAACCGTTTGCCCTGAAGGGCTTAGGGGTTAGGGGTTAGGATTTATTGTCTAAGGGTTTAGGGTTTAGGGTTTATCTGGTTTTAGGGGTTTAGGGTTTAGGGGATGTAGGGTTTAGGGTTCCTTTAAACCGCCTGCTGGGGCCGCCACTACCGCGCTCAGATGCAAATGAACTTTCCGTCCTGCTGACCAGCATGAGACGCTTTAAGCTCTTGGGGCACCGTGAGAGCTTCGTAGCATTACTTGAAAACCCGTGCTACACACGAGAAAGGGTTCGGAATAATTACCAATAGTATTCCCTTATGATCCCTTTACAAGTATACTACCATAACCCCCCAAAACCCTACTCCAATTACTCAGGCCCCTTTCTTAGGCGGTTTGTCTGGACAGCTCCATCAGTGGCGGTGGTTCAAGCATGGGATGTAGCTTGGTAGGTTGAGTTCTCCGCCTCGATCTCGAAGACCCGTTGACTGTTTGGGCTTTTGGGCTAAGACTCATCTGCCTGGGAGGTCCATAGCAGGGTCCACGGCAATTTCTCCAGGGTACATCGGCCTCTCCATAGGCAAACCCTGGACCCTAGACCTGGGAGAGGGCTTGAGGAGTAAAATCCAAGGCTCCCGTTGGCGCCAAAACCGCACTCTTGAACAAAACCCGAACCAAACCCCAGCTGCTGCACAGCCATAGTACTGCAAGCCGGTACGTTCTGGGTTTGCGGTTAAGGGTTTTTAAGGCAAGGCTACTGGCTTGATGCGTGCCCTGACAGGTGGGGTTGATCTGCATCTTGCGCTCTGTTGGCTTTCGACTAGTATATATATATATATATATGCTCACCCCCCCCCTCGACAGACCCCGGAAGCAAAAAAAGGGCTGAGGGCGCGACGGACAGCATAGCTGCACACAGTAGCCAGACACGTTAACACACAATAGAGCATATTTTTTCGATTAGTACGGTTTTGTGTTCGCAATGAAAGATGCAGATAGATATGAGAAGGACGCATGCTGTAAGGACCTGAACAATTTGCTCGACATCGTGGATTGCTATTAATTTTAATAAGATTGCTCGTAGTTTTACTTGGGTTCCTATTAAGTTTATTAGGATTCATAGGCTTCGTATGAGTTCAATAGGAATCCTATTTAAATCAATAGGTACCCCATTAAAATGAATGAGAACCCTATTGAAATTAAGACGAGTCGTTTTTGAAAACTTAGTAAGAATCCTAGTACAACTAATAAGAACTTGGTTGAAATACGTAGAAGGTGCTATTGAAATTTCTTGGCGTCCTAAATTCAGAGGAACCATAGGAAGGCCATTCAAATGATTCAAATGAATAGGAACCCTTTTGAATTCATAGGAATGCTATTAAAATTAATAGGAACCCTACAATCTATGAATTCTTTTTAAGAATAACAGGAATCCGTTTAGCATGAAGATGAATCCTATTAAAGGATTAAGAGGAGCCAAGAAAGTTCTATAAAAAAAAGTAATGTGGACTCTTCAAAACTTAAAACAATAAGAGTCGTACTGTTAGAATTTTGGCATTTGATTAAAATTAATAGGAATCAATATTAAACCCAATAAAGTCCTTTAATAGGCATCCTTTAAAATCTAATACGAACCCCGTTAAACAAATACAGGAATCCCATTGAAGATCACTTAGAATGCTAGTAAAATGATTAGGGGTCTTATTAATTAAATAAGGCCTCCCATTAAAGTGAACAGGAGTATTATTAAATTTAATAGGCAGCCTAAAACATAATAAGGAATCATATAAGAACCACTGAAAAACTCTTATCAAAAATCCAGTTTCTAAAAATCCAAGAATCCAAACATCCAAACATCCACCCCAAAGGTTTGGATTTTTGGAAACTCGAGCGGGGGCCTCAAAATCCAGAAATCGAGCAAATTCCTCGAGTTTCCAAAATTCCAAAACTCCAAAAAAATCCACCCCAAGGTTTGGAGTTTTGGAAACTCGAGGAATTTGCTCGATTTTCGGATTTTGAGGCTCGAGTTTCCAAAAATCCGAAACTTGGGTTGGAGTTTTTGGAGTTTTTTTGGAAACTCGAGGAATTTCCTCAATATCCAAAAATCGAGCAAATTCCTCGAGTTTCCAAAATTCCAAAAATCCAAAAAAACCCACCCCAAGGTTTGGAATTTTGGAAACTCGAGGAATTTGCTCGATTTTTTGATTTTGAGGCTCCCGCTCGAGTTTCCAAAAATCCGAAACTTGGGTTGGAGTTTTTGGAGTTTTTTTGGAAACTCGAGGGATTTCCTCAAAATCCAAAAATCGCGCAAATTCCTCGAGTTTCCAAAATTCCAAACATCCAAAAAAACCCACCCCAAGGTTTGGAGTTTTGGAAACTCGAGGAATTTGCCCGATTTTTGGATTTTGAGGCTCCCGCTCGAGTTTCCAAAAGTCCAAACCTTGGGGTGGATTTTTTTGGACTTTTTGGATTTTGGAAACTCGAGGAATTTGCTCGATTTTTGGATTTTGAGGCTCCCGCTCGAGTTTCCAAAAATCCAAACCTTGGGGTGGAGTTTTTTGGATTTTTGGAATTTTGGAAACTCGAGGAATTTGCTCGATTTTTGGATTTTGAGGCTCCCGCTCGAGTTTCCAAAAATCCAAACCTTGGGGTGGGTTTTTTTGGAATTTTGGAATTTTGGAAACTCGAGTAAATTGCTCGGCTTTAGGATTTTGAGGCTCCCGCTCGAGTTTCCAAAAAGCGGAACCCTGGGTTGGATTTTTTGGTATTTTGGATTTTTGGAAACTCGAGGAATTTTGGAGTGGTGCTTCCCCCCCCCCCCCTTCCTGAACAGACCGGAAATATACTTCCGGGGTCTGTCGAGGGGGGGGGGGGGTGACCATATATATATATATATGTATGTATATGTATATATATATATAACCGCAAGCCCTAGACCTTGTAAACCTTGAACCAAAAAAGCCTAATTAAACCCTAAACCCGAAAAGGGCGCATAATTTGGATCAGCTTCGCATGTGAATTTAGCAAATTAGGGAGGGAAGAGCCCTCTGTGCATGCCCACGTCACAGCTGCTGACGACCCCCGCGCTGTTGGCGATGTGGAAGATGTGCGAGGACAAGAGGGCTCGGGACTGAGGGATGTTTTTCGGGTCCCGCAGTGTAGGGTTTAGGGTTTAGGGCTTAGGGTTTAGGGTTTAGGGTTTAGGGCCTAGGGCTTAGGGCTTAGGGCCTAGGGCTTAGGGCTTAGGGCTTAGGGCTTAGGGCTTAGGGCTTAGGGCTTAGGGCTTAGGGTTTAGGGTTGGCAAAATAGAATCTTACCCGAGGTGCCCAGACAGTGTCAGTTCTGTCAGGCATTTGTTCTAGCCCAACAACCCTAAGCCCAGAAGCCCCGAACCATCGGTAAGAGGGGCGCGAGGGTTTAGGGTTTAGGGTTTAGGGTTTAGGGTTTAGGGTTTAGGGTTTAGGGTTTAGGGTTTAGGGTTTAGGGTTTAGGGTTTAGGGTTTAGGGTTTCTTCTGAGGGGCGGGGAGGGTTCGGGATTTGGGATGATTCTTGTTCGGACTTTAGGTTGCATAGTTTAGGGTTTAGGGTTTAGGGTGTGGGGTATTTTGAGCCCCAAAATCCCTCCAACCGAGATTCCCAAAACCTACAGTCATCAACCCGGACACAAGGGGAGGGGAATGTGGCCAGGCGGAGCCAGGCGTCGTGTACGTCGAGAGGCGGGGGCTGCGCCCCTAGAACCTTCTTGCACCCGACCCTGACCTTGATCACCTCCTTCAGAACCCTAAGCTATTCTAGACTCACTTAAGCCCTAAACCCTTACAAATAGCCCTCCTGATAAGAACCCAGCTGCACCTTCCAAGAAGGGAGTCTGAGTTGCCTTCGGGAGTTCTGGAAGTTCGGGTATACAGGGTGCGGTGTAGGGTTCAGGGGTTCAGGGTTCAGGGGTTCAGGGGTTCAGGGGTTCAGGGGTTCAGGGTTCAGGGTTCAGGGTTTAGGGTTTAGGGTTTAGGGTTTAGGGTTTAGGGTTTAGGGTTTGATATGGTTGCTGGGCTGCCAAGCCCTGGTAGCATGGATGACTCTAAAGGGCGGCTTCGCAAGGGGCATTAAACCCTAAACCCTAGACCCTAACCCCTAAACCCTAAACCCTAAACCCTAAACCCGAAACCCTAAACCCTAAACCCTAATGTTGGACCCTGTTTAGTCAGGGGCCTCCTCTTTAAAGTCAATTTGGCCGAATTATTCAAGACCCCCTGACTGTTTGCGGGGTCCTCTTTAAAGTCAAATCGTCCGGGCGCCGTAAGAAAATTCCACGTGGCGCGCCTTTAAAAAAGATAACCGGGCATCGCTGCCCCTTTTTCAACCTATCTAAACTCCTCCCTATTGAAATCATATAAGCCCCCGGGGCCGTGTAATCAGGCTCCCATCCACGCCTCGACTGTTCGGGGGGGGGGGGGGGGCCCCTACACATTAAAGAGGGTCCAACATTAAACCCTAAACGACGCTTGCCTAATTTGGGTCTAAAATTAAACCCTAAAATGGGGTAGGTTTGAACAAAGTTTTCATGTATCTTACCCTTATACCCCCCCTATACAGTCCTCACACAGCCATAAAAAAACATGAATTTCATAGGGCCCCCAAAACTACCCCAAGTAAACCCCTAGACTGCACCCTATACCCCTAAACCTCTCAAGCCCCAAGCCCGCTAGACCCCCAAGCCCGACCAAGCAGCAGCAGTCCCCGAATAGGTCAAGACCAAAAACAGGGCTTAGGGTTTAGGGTGCAGGGTTTCGGGTCTAGGGTTTAGGGTTTAGGGTTTAGGGTTGGGGCGCTCACGCTGATCTGATGTCAAGGAGTTCGTGTGCGAGCCCGGGGGAATCCTTTCCCCTGAGCAGTCGATGGAGATGCCATCTCGGTGCCTCAATCATTTATGCCGGGAAAAAGACACTTCGATCGAGGAGGATGCACCCCATGCACATTACTTGGAGGTTCGTGGTGCTTCTTAACCAGGTATCACCGCTCTTCTTCCTGTACCGATGGCCATATTGGGGCACTTAAGGGGCTTATAGGTGGGTAATAGGTACAATTACAAACTGGTTAACAAGTGCCATGAACCTGCAAGCAGGGGCCAGAGGGGCCGGTTTGGACATGCCGGGCAGGATTCCTGGTGATCGCTGAGCGGCCCTGCTGTGACAAGCCACACAGGGAACGCCGTGGCTCAGGCAATTGGGCTTCGCTCGGTTGCTCTGACTTTCTTGCTGGTAGGGTTTGGGGTTTGGGGTTTGGGGTTTGGGGTTTAGGGTTTAGGGTTTAGTGTTTAGGGTTTGAAACTCTACAGTCCGAAAGGTCTTGAAAGCCATGCCATAGAGGAACAGCCAGTTCACCGAAGACGAGGAGACGCCCCTGTCGTTCATCGCGGACACCGCCCGATGGCCAAGGGGGTTTAGGGTTCAGAGGGTTTAGGGTTTTGGGTTTAGGGTTTAGGGTTTAGGGTTATTTAGGGTTTAGATACATCCCCTTCGAACCCAGAGGCTGAAGGCGCTGTCGCCCGCTCAGACTCAACCGGTTGAGGGCTTCTAGGGCCTAATGCGTTTGCTCCCAGAATCGAGATGGGGGTTTACGAAACCCTAAACCCTACACCCTAAACTCTAAACCCTAAACCCTAAACTGTAAGAGTCCCCCAAATAGTAGGATTCCCTGATCATGAGGACCCTACTGAGGTACCCCCAAACTTCGGAAAACCCCCAGATTGCTGAGATAGCTCACCCCTAAACCCTAAACCCGAAGCCCTAAACCCTAAACCCTAAACCCTAAACCCTAAACCCTAAACCCTACACCCTACACCCTACACCCTAAACCCTAAACCCTATAACCCTATAACCCTATAAACCCTAAACCCTCAGGTGAGCAACATCTCCGGCAATCGGGTCGGAGCCTTACCAGGAGCTTCTTGTGGGGAGGGTGGGGTGGGGGCCTTCATCCCTGAGAACGAAACCCAAAAAACCGCAAGCCCATACGATAATTCGTAGCAAGAGTAGCCCTAAACCCTAAACCCTAAAAACCCTCATAAACTCGTAATCCCTAGGCCCTGTAGGTGTTTGGGGCCGAGGGCGACGGGTTCAGGGTCAGAGGCATGTAGACAGGACAGTCTCCTCTAAACGCCCAGCATGACCGGAGAAGCCAACCTCGCTCCAGGTTTAGGGTTTAGGGTTTAGGGTTTAGGGTTTAGGGTTTAGGGTTTAGAGTTTAGGGTTTAGGGTTTAGGGTTTTGGGTTTTGGGTTTAGGGTTTAGGGTTCAGGGGCAGGCGACCCCCCTAATATACGTATTAGATTTATTTGAGTTGAGGGTTTAGGGTTTAGGGCTTAGCGCATGTTGGCGGTCCGAGGGAAGGGCTCGGTGAAGGCCACGTTGAGTTGGATGCCTCGCTCCTCTTGAACCCCAAGCCCTATAATCCTAAACTGGTGAACCCTAAGCCCTCTAACTGCTGAACCCCAAACCCTAAACCCTAAACCCTCAGCCTAAACCCTAAGGTGGTACCGCCCCCCTACGAGGGAGGGCCGAGTGTGGTGCCGCACAACTGAGCCACGGGGGGCGGGGGCTTAGGGTTTAGGGTTTGGGGTTTGGGGTTTAGGGTTTAGGGTTTAGGGTTTAGGGTTTAGGGTTTAGGGTTTAGGGTTTAGGAAGAATTTCGTGACCCAGATTCTAAGCTCGACCATGCTGGCGGAATTCGCTGATCACTTTCACGCGCCGGGAAAAAGGACCCAGCCTAGCAGTCAACCTGAAGACTGATTTAGGGTTTAGGGTTTAGGGTTTAGGGTTTCGGGTTTAGGGTTTAGGGTTTAGGGTTTAGAGTTTAGGGTTTAGGGTTTAGGGTTTAGGGTTCCCTAAGGGTCCATGTACCTATGTAGTACATAACTCGGGCCCTACAGCGTGGGGGGTCTGGTCTTCATGGTGTTCTTGGAGGTTCATGGCACTTATTCGCCAATGAGAACTCTACGTATAACCCACTTATGAGCCCCTTCAGTGCCCTAATACGGTTATATAATCCCTACTAAGGGCTGTTAGTATAATTTAGGGGGAAACATCCCAAAGTCTATGCCTGAACCGACTTCATCAAAAGTGGGGGGGGGGGGGCTTCGCGAAGGATCTCTAAGAAGGATGTTTGCGTTAGGTCCTCCCCCGCAGCCGCCCTAACCAGCAATCTTAACCCAAAGCCCTAAACCCCAAGCCCTATACCGCAAACCCCAAACTGGGAGTCTCCGAACCTTATTCGTTCCCGTAAACCCTAAACCCTAAACCCTAAACCCTAAACCCTAAACCCTAAACCCGACACTTGTCTTTGTAGAGGGAGGGGCTTGTGCAAAGGAGGATCCAACGTTGCGATTCAGGACAGGCGCCCTGCTCACAGCGCAGAGCGAGGGACCCAGGGTTTAGGGCTATGCAGCTTTTAGGGTTTAGGGTGTAGGGTTTAGGGCTAGGGTTTAGGGCTAGGGTTTAGGGTGTAGAGTTAAGGGTTAAGGGTTATTAAGGGTTTGGGATCTCGCCTTTTCTGACCTTCCAGTTTCGCTCGCCCTCCCGCAGCACTGCCTTAAGGCCAGCCGTAGCCTCAACGAAGTAGGCCCTGCTGTGATCATACGAAGTTGCGGATACGGGCTGATATGAGCCATGTGCTTCCAATCCAGTGTGGAAGTGCACATCGGAGAGGCATGTTCTGGTTTGATGATTCAGGTTAGGGCTCTTAAGAGGTTTAGGGTTTAGGGTTTAGGGTTTAGGGTTTAGGGTTTAGGGTATCAGAGCAAGCATCGCAGCTGGGCAGATAGACTTTCCATGGCTTTGGGCACCATGGGTGTTGCCACCCTCGTCGCCGTTCTGCTGGTGCCAACACTGGGTGTGAAGCTCCAGGCAGGACCCTAAGCCCCTAAACCCTAAACCCCTAAACAACCCTAAACCCCGAAACCCTAAACCCTAAACCCTAAACCCTAAACCCTGTGAAGCATCAGGGTTTGATGGTTTAACTGTGCCTTGCGGCAGCTGGTAACCCTAGACCCTAAACCCCAAGCCCCTTGCCCAAACCCAAATCCTAGACTAGAAGGCTGTAGCATCGTCCACTGAGACATTGGACGACCTCGGGTTTCCTTGGCGTTTTGATCAAGGCTCGTACCCCTAAGGTTGTACCCCCAGTGGTTCCCCTGAATATGCACCCAATATGGCCCTTGCACTACGTTAAGGATCTTCTAAACAGGCTCCCCAAAGCCCCAGGGTGCAACCTTAAGGGTCCAAGGTACAACCTGGTAGGTATTTCCGGAGCAGTGGGCTCACTTTAATGAGATTCAGGAAGCTAGGCGTGTAAGTGATTTAGGGTTTATATAGGGTTTAGGGTTCAGGGTTCAGGGTTCAGAGTTTAGTGTTTAGGGTTTTAGGGTTTAGTTGTGCAGACCAGCACCATCTTCCGGAAAGGTCGATGAAAATCCGTTTCATCTTGAGTTTCACGCGAGGATGGCTGAGAGTCTGCTGGTGTATGTACTTTGAGTGATGGGAGAGCCAGCTGAGACTACGGAAAAGCACTTCACTAAACCTGGGGTGAGGGTATAGGGTCTAGGGTTAGGGTTTAGGGTTTAGGGTTTGGGGTTTGGGGTTTAGGGTTTAGGGTGAGAACCTGCTCAACCTTATCCCCGGATTGCTCCAGAACCACTAAACCACCCTGCGTGCAGCCCCTTGTCCCTGCGAAGGTCGAGCATGAGAAGAGGCGCTGGTATTAGGGTTTGGGGTTTAGGGTTTAGGTTTTCGGGTTTGGGGTACAGGGTTTCGGGGTTTAGAATTCAGGGGGTCGGGCTTTTTTCAAAACTCGAGGGCTTTCCTTGGGGGGGTTAGTTAGGGCGTGCGAGTTTGAATATCCCTCCTTCCCCCTCTCCCCCAATTTGTCTCTCCGGAAGTTCTAACGCTAAGTCAAAACAACAATCTTGGTGGATGGCTTTAGGGTTGGAACCGCCAGGGCAGACTGCAAGATCTTCGCGATGTGGGACTACCACGCGGGCAAGGCACACGCAGATGGTCGATCGGATCGAGCCGAAGCCCTAAACCCTAGACCCCTACACCTAAGCCCTAACCCCGAAGAAGGTTCAGGCTTGGAGCTGCCTAGGGTCTAGGGTTTAGGGTTTAGGGTTTAGGGTTTTGGATTGGGGTTTAGGGTTTAGGGTTTAGGGTTTAGGGTTTAGGGTTTAGGGTTTAGGGTTTAGGGTTTAGGGTTTAGGGTTTAGGGTTTAGGGTTTAGGGTTTAGGGTTTAGGGTTTAGGGTTTAGGGTTTAGGGTTTAGGCTGGCAAGTTGGGGTTGAGCAGGGTTTTCGTGTACTGGGCTTCTTGAGCTACCCCAAACCCGAATCCCTAAGCCCCAAAACCACTTCATTCCGCAGACCCCGTTTAAGGTTTAGGGTTTAGGGTTTAGGCTTTAGGCTTTAGGCTTTAGGGTTTAGGGTTTAGGGGTTCAGGATTTCTAAGACCAAGGCTTTAGTGGGGCCCAGGCCTCAGGTTTGGGAGCTTCAGTGCCTGCGCTCCCTAACCCGAAACCCTTCAGGGAGCAATACTCGGACCCCTTTAACGATGCACCCCCCCTAGGAGGTTCCCTAAGTGTAATGCAGGGGCCTGAATATTTAGAACAGGGTTTTGGGGGTGATTAGAGTATACATATATAGGGACCAGGGATACTATTCGTAATTATTCCGACCCCTATATTACTCTGAATATGGGTCTAGAGGATCCTGAAAGAAGGGGTCGCCAAACCCAAGAAGGGTGCAACCCTAAAAGGGCTCCAAGGTAGCCATAAAACCCTTAAACTATACAAATTCAACATACCCCAAATTCATACCCCTTGATCTCTCTAAGGCGAAAGTATAAGGAAGGACTTTTCCATGCCGCTTAAGTTCGTTTCAGGGGTATACCCAAGGGATATGTCGAACACATCTTAGATAAACCCCAAACCCTAAACCCTAAACCCATGGCAGATCTTGTGGAGGTGCCCTTCTTCATCCAAAAGGATCTCGAGTCGTGGGCCCTGCATTCTCATGGCCGCTGCGGCAGCCCCGTGCCCATCCCGGGAGCAAAGGGCTTCGCGCGGTTTAGGCCCCGAAGATTTTCGTCTGCAGCTCGGTAGGTCTCTAGCGAAGGGGCTCTTGATACTTCTGTGCTGGACGAAAGGTTGTAAGGGTTAGGGTCTTCCACTTGGCTAGCTTCTCATGTATGGGCCCTTAATTTGTAGAGTGTATACAAGGGGGCACCCTTCGAAGGGCCCATACTTTGCGACCATGTAACTACCCTTAGATAGCTGCGGCTAGCTGCTCGCTGAAGTTCTTGCTGGTAAAGTACTGTAGATACAGTAGATAGCACCTAGACATTGACCTGTAAGAGACTGCAGGGAGGACGCAGACACAGATTGCAACAGAAGGGTCGGTTCTAGCCCCCCCCCCCCCCCACACAGTGGCCCTAAACCCTAAACCCCAAACCCTAAACCAAAAACCCTAAACCCTAAACCCCCCCACTACCGCAACAAGGTGAAGCTTTGTGACGCCGAGGGGGGGGGAGGGGGGGGGGGGGGGATAAGGAGGGCTTTGAGCAGGTACTCATCAATGACACCAACATCGCCGACTACATCCCGGATCTTCCCGAAGAGTACTTCAGGTCGGGCTCCATGTTCGGTAACAGCCAGTTGCAGCCAAGTATAGGGCTTTGGTTTTTTTGGAAGTCCTGGGTTTAGGGTTTAGGGTTTAGGGCTTAGGGTTTAGGGTTTAGGGTTTAGGGTTTAGGGTTTGGGGTTTAGGGTTTAGGGTTTAGGGTTTAGGGGTAGACAATAACCCCTACAACCCCCAAGGCCTCCGTCCCGACCCACAACCCCTAAACCCTAAACCCTAAACCCTAAACCCTAAACCCTAAACCCTAAACCCTAAACCCTAAACTCCCCAAGCCACAGCTGGACTGTGCCTAGAAGAATGGCCACTAAACCCCGCCAAATCAGCAATGCTTGAGGGGTTCGGCTTTTGGGTGTTGGGTTTGTGAAATGGGTATGTTGATACCCCAACAATAATCTGCATCATTGTTTGGAAAACGGCCCTGTGACGCCGAACCATAACCTAAACCCTAAACCCTAAACCCTCAACCCCCTTAGCCTTGAACCCTAGAGCTCACTGGACAGACTTCCGGACCATGGATCTCGCTCGGATGTGATCCGCTACGCGCTGATCTACCACCATGGAGGCGTGGGGTTTAGGGTTTCGGGTTTAGGGTTTTGGGTTTTAGGTTTTAGGGCTTAGGGTTTCCGGGCTTAGGGTTTAGGGGTTAGGGTATAGGGTGTAGGGTTTTGGGTTTAAGGGCTTAGAGGGTTTATAGGGTTTATAGAGGTTATAGAGGTTATAGAGTTTATATGGTTTATAGGGTTTCTAGGGTTTATAGAGTTTATGGGTTTTATATGGTTCACGGGGTTTGTAGGGTTTGTAGGGTTTATAGGTTCTGGGGCTCATAGGGTTTGCACAGGGTTCATAGGGGTTATCGGGTCAATGGGCTTGATAGGGTTCATAGGTGTATAGGGTTAAAGAGGTTAGGGTTTTCAGGGTTTAGGGTTTAGGGTGGCTCGAAGGTTGGGGGGGGGGGGGGTCGAGTCTCCTTGAACCCTCACCACTGATGAGCCCTCAACCCTAAGCCTTCAACCAATCAAGGGACTAAAGGAGGGACCCTTAGAAGGGACCTCAGGGGTTTATTTCGTGTCTAGTGAGGTATTTTGGGACTGTATAAGGTACCTATAGGGGTTGTATAGGGGAAGAAGATGAGGGGTCCCTTCTAGGGGTCCCTCCTTATACCGCTTAAACGAACCATCCTAGCTCTCTCTCCCCCGGATCCCGAAACCCGACACCCCTAGCAGAATCATAACCTCGGGCATGGGCCCTGTCATGCCGCCCCGAAAATCCTGAAATTTCGGTCTTGGGCTTGTTGGGGTGTAGATTTATGGGGTTTAGGGTTTTGGGTTTAGTGTGTAGTGCTTAGGGTTTAGGGTTGGAGAGAGAGACAGAGAGGGAGAGGGAGGAGAGGGAGAGGGAGAGGGAGAGGGAGAGGGAGAGGGAGAGGGAGATTGAGAGGGAGATTGAGAGAGGGGGGAGAGAGGGGGGAGAGAGAGGGGGGAGAGAGGGGGGAGAGAGGGAGGAGAGAGGGAGGAGAGAGGGATGAGAGAGGATGGAGAGAGGAGGGAGAGAGGGAGGAGAGAGGGAGTGAGGGAGAGAGGGAGATCATGATAGAACCGAGCTCGGATGTAACTGAGGTGCCGAGGGGTTCGGGTGTTAGGTTTTAGTACTTAGGATTTAGGGCTAGTGTTTGGGACAAAGTCTTGAAAGTTCTCGAACTGACCCCGCAAACCCCTTACCATCACACTGCTGCTTGGGTATGGCACGGGGTATTCATATCATCTCTTTTGTTACTCTCCTTCGTTCCTTCGCAACCAGCAGTAAGCATCTGGCATCTATTGGGGTGCTCCCCATTAGACTAACAGTCCTTGATAGGGATTAGAGTACACCTCCGCCCCCCCAATAGAATCCCTATTAAGGACTACCCTAAACCCTTAGCCCAAACCCTAAACCCTTTACCTAGTGGGGGAACATTCCAAGGCATCTACATGGACACAGACATCCTGGTGCTGCGGGATTTGAACGAGGCTGCCGCGAAGTTTAGGGTTTAGGGTTTAGGGTTTAGGGTTTGGGGTTTAGGGTTTAGGGTTTATCCCTCTGCGCTCCAAGCACCCAGCACCATGCACCCAGCGCAGGTTATCGACAAGGTGGCTGACGACTATGATCTCATCTCCTACTCACAGAAGATTCGCGGCTGGATCTGGGGTATGAGGGTTTAGGGTTTAGGGTTTAGGGTTTAGGGTAGGGTTTAGGGTGGAATTCACACGGCAACGCAAGGGATGCAAGAACCACGTAAAGTTAAGTACGATTTTCTGGCTCGGATGGCAGGCAGTCGCAAGCCATCGCAGCACTGGAGCCCAATTGCACCCCAAACCCTACACCCTAAACCCTAAACCCTAAACCCTAAACCCTAAACCCTAAACCCTAAGCCCTAAGCCCTAAGCCCTAAGCCCTAAGCCCGAAGCCCTAAGCCAATCAAGAACAGTGTGGGCCTCTCACATGTACGCAGCCCGAGCTTGCCCCACTAAACCCTGCAGGCCCTCTTTGTCTTTATTTACACAAACCCCCAGGGAACCTTAAACACAATGGGTGTATAGTATAAGTCCTAGACCCTAGAGGCTTTCGCAAAACTAAGCCCTAAGCCCCAAGCCCCAAGCCCCAAGCCCTAAGCCCTAAGCCCGAAACCAAACCCTCAAGCTCCCAAACCTAGAGAACCCTCCCACATGGAGTTCCCCGAGCCCACAGAGTGCCCAAAACTGAGGCCTCCCCCTGTGACGAAAGAGAAGATCGAGGAAAGCTGGCGAAAAGAACAAATAGCAAGGAAGTTTTGAAAGCATGAGGCGACCACGTTGAAGTCACCTCGGATGAAAAAGTCGTCAGGGTCAGTAGTCCCAAGGAAGCTGATTCTGAGCTGTCAACTGAAGGTTGAGAAGAGAAGCACAAGAAGTTTTGCAGGGGCAAGGGTTTTTCTGGCAAACCGACCGTGCTTCAAGACAAGCCGCGCGGCAGGACAGAAGCTCGTGGAAGAAAGTCCGAGCATGAAGAAGACTAGGAACAAGTCAGGTTGCAAGAAAGAAAGATGAGGTTTCATGACGATGAGAGTTAGTACAATGTCAGAACATCGTGAGGATGACATCGCTATATCGTGATCACGATCAACCACAACGACTACCAGGATAAAGCAAAAGAAGCAAAGGTCGAGTTTCATCTGTCTTTAGCCTCCGCAAGAATGATTCGTGAAGAACGCCATTCCATGAAGAGAACTTGCATGAATAGCATACGAATCCTTTCCAAACCCGTCATGCAAGCGTTGCGTTTGCAAGGGGGGGCGGGGGGGAGGGCTGCGCTCCCCCTATGAAAGTTGTCCCATTTGAATGCAAAGAACACAAGGTTGTTCCCGCTGCCATTTTCCCACTGCCATTTAGAGAAAATGGAGGCTTTCCGATTAAAATATACAGAAAGTAGAGGGTTCCTACCAAAATTTTGAGAGGTTAGAGGTTTTCGTAGCGTTTGGACAACAAAGGTGTTCCTGTACAAACAAGAGAAATGGGGCCAACAAAGGCAGCACAAAAGATCGAAGCTTTACCCTTCTTTGGGGGGACGAAAGGGTGTAGGCCGGCAATTTTGTAGATGCGTCCTGTTTTGGGTCCCGGTTGAGAAGCCGGCCCAAAGGAAACACAGTCTAGACCCTAAACCCGAGCCGCAATAACTCAGAATCCCTAAGCCCTAAGACTTGAAGTAACTAGCACGCTCTACACCCTGAACCCTACTCCCTGAACCCTACCAACTAATAAACCCCAAGCCCTCCTGTGACACTTAGGCTTCCGCAACTTGAAAAAAGTTGACCCAACACCCGAAACCCTAAACCCTAAGCCCTAAGCCCTAAACCCTAAACCCCCGGTACTCGCATCTTTTCTAAAGGTAAAAGAAAAGCTCCGCGACACTTTCCGCGGCCCTGAGCCCTGAATCACTTATTGGGGTTAGTGTTTAAAGGGTTTAGGGTTTAGGGCTTAGGGTTTAGGGTCTAGGGTCTAGGGTTTAGGGTTTAGGGTTTAGGGTTTAGGGTTTTATGGTTCGGGGATCCAACTTGGGGTCCCCCATTTTTCGCAAACCCCTACGAGTACCTCCCAGGAAGAGCTGCAAATCGTTCAGCTCCAACTTTCTGGCTGGCCGGAAGCACAGCGCCTTCATGAAGAAAGTTTGGGAGGCCCCCTGGGTCGCAGTCAGGGGTTTCGGCTTTCAGGCTAGCCCTAAACCCTAGCCCTAAACCCTAAACCCTAAACCCTAAACCCTAAACCCTAAACCCTAAACCCTAAACCCTAAACCCTGAACCCTGAACCCTGAACCCTGAACCCTGAACCCTGAACCCTGAACCCTGAACCCTGAACCCTGAACCCTGAACCCTAAACCCTAAACCCTAAACCCTAGCCCTAAACCCTAACCCTAAACCCCAAACCCAAAATCCGAAAATCCCAAAGCGCAGCTCAGCTGTGGGGTTTCGGGTCTTGGGGTTGTAAACCCTATTACCTTGAGCCCTCAGAGTTTCGCTCCGCCAGGGTTTAGAGTTTAGGGTTTAGGGTTTAGGGTTTAGGGCTTTGCACGGGTTGACTTTTTCTTACATGAAGTAGGGCTTGGGGGGTGGCAGCCCTAAACACCTCAAACCCTAAACCCCGAACCCCAAAGCCTAAGTCATACAAGCCCGTTCATAAGAAATCTTGGCACCTTTGGTCCGAACACTGCACCACCCTAAACCCTAAACCCTAAACCCCGAACCAGGCGCAGAAGAAGGCCATGACCGACCACTGCACCTCTCACGACGATCGCGACACCAAGGCCCGCCCCTAAGCCTCGGAATCCCAATCTTGGGGTTTGGGGTTTAGGGTTTAGGGTTAGGGTTTAGGGTTTAGGGTTTGGGGTTTAGGGTTTCGGGTTTAGGGTTTAAGGTTTAGGGTTTAGGGTTTAGGGTTTGGGGGTTTGGGGTTTAGGGTATAGGGTTTAGGGTTTGGGGTTTGGGGTTTGGGGTTTAGGGTTTAAGTTAAGGTTAAGGGTTTAAGGTTTAGGGTTTAAGGTTGAGGGTTTAGGGTTTAGGGTTGGGGTTTGGGGCTTAGGGTTTAGGGGTTTAAGTAAGGTGTAGGGTTTGGGGCTCTACTTGAAGGGCTCTGGATGCGAGGATTCGAGAGCTTGTAAACTTAGGGTTTAGGGTTTAGGTTCAGGGGGGTTTAGGGTTTTCTTGGAAAATCGTAGAGCTTGGGCGATTCGTTTTTCTTCCAGCTTCCCTTGCATATTTTTCGGTGGCAGCGCGGACTTCCAGCTTCGGAGGCCCTGTAGGAAGTAAAGCCGCAGAACCCCTTAACACCTAAACCCTAAACCCCTAAACACTTAAGCCCCTAAACCCCAAGCCCCTGAACCCCTAAACACCAAAACCCCCCAAGCCCTGTTCTTAGGGCCTTCAGACACTTGAGTTATATCCCCTTTGGGAATTATGTTGTATTTTTGTTTATATAAAACCCAAGAGGATATTAAAATCTTATGCTTAAAAAGGTTCTAAGGGGAGTATAGCAGACACTGGAGATCGGGATCCCATGAGGTGTGCTGCCCCGCAGATCCCAAGAAGAAGTGCCATGTGCACTGGGGCGCTACTTGGCCGATGCTTACGCTTTTTGGGTTTAGGGTTTAGGGTTTAGGGTTTAGGGTTTAGGGGTTTAGGGTGTAGGGTTTAGGGTTTAGGGATTGGGGTCATGCACCTTGCCAAACCCTAAGCCCTAAACCCCAAATCCTAAACCCGCTAATGTCTAGGGAAGGGGGAGAGGAGCACTTAAACAAAAGCACAAGTACTTAGGGTTTCGGGTTGAGGGTTTGAAGTAGGGTACGGGCCGCTTTGGGGTGTTTAGAGAGATGGAAAGCGCACCCTCGCCTGATTTCACAGGTTTTGGGATTTTTGGTCTAGTAGGGTTTAGGGTTTAGGGTTTAGGGTTTAGGGTTTAGGGTTTAGGGTTTAGGGTTTAGGGTTTAGGGTTTAGGGTTTCGAGTTCAGGGTGAGGCTGGCACCTCCAGGATTGGGATGAAGAACCCGAAGCCCGATTTCCTGAACCCTAGTTGCGTGTCCAAGTGGGGTTGCGGGGTTGGGGCTTCGCAACCACTTACCATGAACACTTGCACCCGAGACCAAACCCCTAAACCCTGAACCCTCAACCCTCAACCCTAAGTCCTAAACCCTCAACCCTCAACCCTAAACCCTAGCCCTAAACCCTAAACCCTAAACCCCAGGCCATCGGCGAGATGGTGTCCCACCCTGCCTTCGACGAGTTTGCTGCCTCCAACCCCACGATGAAGAAGCATTGCTTCGCAGAGGAGGACTGTGGGGAGGGCTTACGGGTACTTATTAACCAAGTATAATTGTACTTAGGGGTTTAGAGTTTAGGGTTTAGAGTTTAGGGTTTAGGGTTTAGGGTTTGGTTATTAGCCCATTTTACTGTACTTCTCACCCACTCAAGAGCCCCTTAAGTGCCCTAGTATGGCGCAGAGGAGGAAGGGGACTCGATGGCTGATTGGGTTTAGGGTTCAGGGGTTCAGGGGTCTAGGGGTTCAGGGTTTAGGGTTTAGGGGTTCCGGGGTTTAGGGGTTTAGGGGGTTTAGGTTTCAGGGGTTTGGGGGTTTAGGGGTTTTAGGGGGTTAGGGTTTTAGGGGTTTTGCGGGTTTAGGGGTTTTGCGGGTTTAGGGGTTGTAGGGGTTAGGGGTCTGGGGTTGGCGATGTACGACTTACCTAGGAAGCCCAGAATTTTCAAACTTCTCTTATTATGTTTTTTTTTTTTTTTGGGGGGGGGGGGGGGGGGGGGGGGTCGGTTGCATTCTAAGCCTCATGAGGCAGACAGGGCACCCCCGTCCCATGCCTGAGCTGTCGGAACTCGGACTTCGCATGGTGGTGGATGCGTCCCGGTCGGGGTTTGTGGGGTTTGTAGGGTTTAGGGTTTAGGGTTTAGGGTTTAGGGCTTAGCTCTCTAAACCCAAAAACCCTACACCACCAACCCTCACCCCCGCCCTCAGTGCTTCTTTGTCTTGCAAAGGGGAGTTCTTGAAGTGATCCAACTACCCAGGTGAGCCGAAGTGCGAGGGTCAGAATCTAGCTTTCAGACCCATATGAAACAGGGTTTATATTACTGTTATTGGTGAGTGTATATAAGGTTCCTTTTTGAAATTGGTGAGTGTATATACCTGGTGTCCTTTTGGGGGTACAAGAAATATATACCCTACTTCATATAACCTTCTCCTATAGTGTGGAACTCGGGTGGTATGTCCAAGTTTCCATGATCTTCCTATATCATCCTCAACAGACTCCACACCCCTAGCCGGCCCTAGCTCCCTAAACCCTAAACCCTAAACCCTAAACCCTAAGCCCTAAACCCTAAACCCGCTGATCTTCCTTCTTGGGCCCGCGTCGGCGCGATGGGCTGCGGCGCTTCGAGCCGGAAGGAGCTGACGTGCACGGAACCACAAAGTGAGGCCCGCGGGCTGGGTTTAGTATTTAGGGTTTAGGGTTTAGGGGGGAGTTGGGGGGGGGTTGGTGGATAGCCTATAGCCCCAATAGCAAGCCCCAAGCCTAAGCACTGCTTTTGTCGCAGTGAGAGCTGCAGACTGGTGTACAAGCTTGAGGCTTTGAACCTCCCTGGGTTCCCCCGAAGCAAACCCCAGAACCCTGCAGGCCCCAAAGCCCTGCAAGCCCTAAACCCTAAACCCTAAACCCTAAACCCTAAACCCTAAACCCTAAACCGCATTCGTCCGAGGAGCTGCAAGGGGATCGGATCTTCCTGTGGAAGCAGTGGAGGCCAGATGGTGTTGCCACTGGCTCAGGGGAGTACATGTTCGACACCGCGCAGCAGATGACTTCACCTCCCTGGTGGTGCGCCAGCAGGTGAAGTTATCTGCTGCGCGGTGTCCAACATGTACAATCCCGACGCTTGGGCTGCAACGTAGCGGATGTGGGCTTCGTAGACCTCTGCCAGGCTGGGGCAGGCACAGGGTTTAGGGTTTAGGGTCTATAGGGTTTTGGGTATAGGGTATAGGGTTTAGGGTTTAAATTTGGGCTACAGCTGCTTCCTGGGCATGCGCGACCGAGAATGTGTCCCATTGAGTTGAGGGTGTTCAGGCACCGTTGACCGTCTGGTTCGATGAGGAACCCGTCTTTGGGACACTGCGCAGATGATGGTACCTGGAGCCTCCCCAGCAATGAGCGCGAAATGCGAAGTGGCGGTCGACGGTGGAATTCAGGAGCACCTCGGCGCAGAAGTCGCAAGACTGAGGGAGTGTCACGCTCAGAAGCTTTGAGCTCTCAGGAGCCTGAAAACGCTCGTGAAATGAAGAGGTCAATCCCAAATGCAACGAAGCATAGCGAATCGTTCCATTTCGCAAAGACATGCGCGTGCTGCTCGGACGAGTGAGGTCCCCTCTAGAAGGGGGGCTTTAGCCTTCGGGGAGCGGTTTGCACCAGGTACTTTGCGGTCCTAGCGAAGGCTGGTGTTGCCACTGGCTCAGGGGAGTACATGTTGGACACCGCGCAGCAGATGACTTCACCTCCCTGGTGGTGCGCCAGCAGGTGAAGTCATCTGCTGCGCGGTGTCCAACATTTACAATCCCGACGCTTGGGCTGCAACGTGAGCAAAGGGTTGCCCATACCACACAAGATATACAAGCAAGGTGGGGACACAGGCCCGGAGGTAACCCTAAACCCTAAACCCTAACCCTATGAACTATGAACCCTAAACCCTAAACCCTAAACCCTAAACCCTAAACCCTAAACCCTAAACCCTAAACCCTAAACCTGCCGCTTGCAACCGGCGAGCCGCCCAGTTCCTGGTCGGATTATGGGGCCGGGGGGCTCCGCCTTGCTTGCAGATGCCGAAGAACACTGGCTTCGCAAGAGCGAAACCCTAAACCCGAAACCCGAAACCCCAAACCCTAAACCCTAAACCCTAAACCCTAAACCCTAAACCCTAAACCCTAGACCCTAAACCCTAAACCCTGACCATAAACCCTAAGCCCTAAACCCTTGAAATCGAAAGCCTCGGGGTGGCAAAAGAAGGCTGCCCTGAGCGCACAGACCCTAAACCCTAAACCCTAAACCCTAAACCCTAAACCCTAAACCCTAAATAGCCCCGAAGCATCCTAAAGAGCTGCTGTGGTGAAATTTCCAAGCCTCGCCTGCACAAATACGCATCTGGCTGCTGTGTTTGCGATTGTTCCCGGACTGTTCCCTGGCTTGCACAATTACCCTAAACCCTAAACCCTAAACCCTAAACCCTAAACCCTAAACCCTAAACCCTAAACTAGTTGTGGTTCCTGGGCATGGCTTTTGACTGATGTTGACCTTGGCTTAAGCCCGGGCTTGGCTAGGAAGGACCGAGCTTAAGCCCAGCAGCGCCGCTAGAGTGATCCCCAAACCCTATACCCTATACCCTAAACCCTAAACCCTAAACCCTAAACTCAGCTGGGGCGTTGGTGCAACTTGCATCCACGGCACGCCCCCGGGATCGGCAGGCCTTGAGAGCCCTGCAAAGCAGGGCCACGGTGATCCTCAGTCGCACCCCCCAAATCGCAAGGGTGGCGCCGGTTCCGCACTGCAGCCCCATGTTGCACAAAAAGAGATATGCAAGCACAAGCAGCCCCTCATTATATACATATATATATATATGTATATATACATATATATGTATATATAAATATATGTGTATATATATATATATATATACATATATTATGTGTATATCTAGGTATATACCTATTCATGTTATATACTATATGTTTGTAAATGGCAGTGGCCTCGCTGCATGGTGGTCGGATCGCGTTGGGCAAGTGTGAGGTTGAGGGATGAGGGCGGCTTAGTCAGCCTTTTTCCGCTTGAAAATCTGGGGTTTAGGGTTTAGGGTTTAGGGTTTAGGGTTTAGGGTTTAGGGTTTAGGGTTTAGGGTTTAGGGTTTAGGGTTTAGGCCTATACAAACCCTCAACCCTCAACCCTAAACTGACTTGGGGTTTGGGATGTCTGGTTCGGTCTGGCGCTTGCCTTGGACGGTCTAGGGGCCTTTGAGCAGGGGGCCCCACTCAGGTTTTGATTGTTCTCATGTTTTGAGGGGGTGGGTTTAGAGTTAAGCCCTAAACCCTAAACCGCAAACCCTAAGGGTTTAGGGTAGATGGGGTCGGGGCCCGTTTCAGGGGTTTTGGGCCTGTCAGGATTTTGTGGGGCTTAGGGCTGTTTAGAGAGAGAGAGAGAGAGCGCGCGAGAGACAAAAAAGCAACTTTGCGACTTCAGAATGATATGCTGTCAAGAACCGAGGTTTGAGTCGATTTAGAAGAAAACTGGTTTCGGGGGGCCTGGAAAGGATCATAACGAAATTGCAGGCTCCAAGTGGTCCACATACCTAGGTCTCTTTGTTTTTGTGTGTCTTGACGAGGTCTCTCCTCAACCAGCCCGAAACCCCAAAGGCCAAGCCCTAAACTCACCTTCCCAACGCAATAGCCTACGGCCTTCCATGAAGATTCACCCCTCCTGCCTGAACCCTCCTGGTTTGGGGTTTAGGTTTGAGGGCTTGGGGGGGTGGAGGGGAGGGGTTGAGTAGGCCTACCCTTAAACCCTTTAACCCTTAAACCCTAAACCCTACACCCTAAACTAGGGGGGGGGGGGGGTTCTTTACTTTCCCCATTGTTGGGTCCCAGCTCGCATGAGCCAACCTAGATACCCTACGAGCATCCTAAGTCCAATGCCCCAAACCTCCTAAACCGAAAGCCCCAAACCCCAAACCCCAAACCCCTAACCCCTAAACCCTAAACCCTAAACCCTAAACCCTAAACCCTAAACCCTAAACCCTAAACCCTAAACCCTAAACCCTAACCCTAAACCCTAAACCCTGGCCCCAAACCCGAAACCCCCCCATAAAACCGACGCTGGCAAAGCCACAGCACTGGAGGATGGCGAGTCCTTTGCCCCTGAGGGTGCGAGGCTTAGAGGGCGCGCAGTTCCCCTTAAGCCGGCATGCAGGGTTTAGGGTTTAGGGTTTAGGGTTTAGGGTTTAGGGTTTAGGGTTTAGGGTTTCGGGTTTAGGAATTAGGGTTTAGGGTTTAGGGTTTTGGGTGTAGGGTTTAGGGTTTAGGGTTGAGGTTTAAGGGCTTATAGGGTAATTACACAGTAGCCCCTACAAGCCCCAAATCCGATATCCACATGAGCATGAGCAAGACCCTGCGCCACCGAGAGCAGCGTCCCAGGCGGCGGGCGAAGCTCTAATGCTGTAGCATCTCAAACCCTAAACCCTAAACCCTAAACCCTAAACCCTAAACCCTAAACCCTAAACCCTAAACCCTAAACCCTAAACCCTAAACCCTAAACCCTAAACCCTAAACCCTAAACTAAACCTAAACCCTAAACCTAAACCCTAAAAACCCTAAACCCTAAACCCCTAAACCCTAAACCCTAAACCCTAAAACCGAAACCCGAAACCCTACCCCCCCCCCCCCCCCCAAAAAAAAAAAAACAACAACAACAACAAGCAAAAAACAAATGCAGGTCCAAGCCGTGGCCAAGTAAAGGAAAGTAGCCTTCCCATCACATGGCAACAAGTAGAGGGCTCAAGCAGCTACTTGCAAGTGCCCTCTGTGACAATTTAGGGTTTAGGGTTTAGGTTTTAAGGTTTAGGGTTTGGGTTTTTAGGCCGATTTGCTTAAGAACCAAAAGTCGAACATGTACTTCCTTCTTAGGGCAAGATGAGGAGCATTCTCTCCTTTATTCGAGGGTCCTTAAGCAAATCGTAGTCTTCTGTCCTGAGGTATGGGCACGGTGCTCTTCACCAAGCGCAAGCTAAACGACGCCCTGCCCTTTTTTACAGGGATCAAGACGAAGCAGCCTGGAAGCACTGGCTTTGCAAGGGGCACTGTTTATAGGGTTAGGGTTTAGGGTTTAGGGTTTAGGGTTTAGGTTTTAGGGTTTAGGTTTGAGCCGGCCCCAAACCCTCATCCTGAAACCTTAACCTCTCGACCCCACACCCTCAACCCGAAACCCCAAGCCCTAAACCCTAAACCCTAAACCCCAAATTTAAGGAAACCAATGGATCGGCTGGCCTACCACCTCTTCAATGCGCAGGGCTTCCAAAGGTTGGGCCGGTGTGGTCGAAGTTCGGGTTCATGGGTTTGGGGGATTGGGGTTTAGGGTTTAGGGTTTAGGGTTTAGGGTTTAGGGTTTAGGGTTCAGGGTTCAGGGTTTAGGGGTTAGGGGTGTAGGGGTTTAGGGGTTTAGGGGTTTAGGGGTTTAGGGGTTTAGGGGTTTAGGTCAGTGTTGGGGGTACAGGCCGGCTGTGTGTTGTGTGTGTGTGCGTGTCGAAATGTCTGAGTTTCAACCCTCAACTCGCAAAGCCGGTCCTCCCTCGCCCGCCCTACTTCCAAGATGGAATCCGCCACGTTCCCGCGCATCTTGAGCTTGAAGTTGTGTTCTTCCCAGCCTCGGGGTACTTCGGTGCTTTTGGGCGCATGGCTTTGGACGCGTATAGATGAACCCTTGGACCCATGAACCCTAGAACCCTGCAGCTTGGATCCGCGATGCGCGAATTAAGGGATTGAGCCCGCAACTTTCGGGGCAGCGGGCTGTGTGTCAAACCCTAAACCCTCAACCCCAAACCCCACATCCCAAACCCTAAACCCCCAGACCCTGTGCGACGACTCGTCTTGCAGGGAGTACGCGGGAAGCGCAATCTTTGACTCAACCCTCTTCGTCGGCGCGCTCTACCGGCACCTTGCTTCAAATTTCGCGCCGATAGGGCTGTCTAGGGCCCCTGTAGTGGTAGCCCCGGGCCTCTACCCTAAACCCGGTTTAGGGTTTAGGGCTTAGGGCTTAGGGTTTAGGGCTTACGAAGGGGTCGCCCTAAACCCTAAACCCTAAACTCCGACTGCCCGCTGCCACGAAGGAAGAGTTTGGGCAACGCCTCCGCGCCACCCAAAGGGCCTGCGGACGATGGCCCCGCCGAGCTGCCGAGAAGCAGTGAGTCAGTTCAAGGGGTTTTGGGCCTTTAGGGCTTTCAGGGGTTTCAGGGTTTTAGGGTCTTAGGGCCTTAGGGGTTTTTAGGGTTTTAGGGCTGTTAGTGGGGGTTCAGTTCAAGGGTTTGGGGGGGAAGCAGGGTTTGGGCGGTTTGGGCGGGGGTTTAGGGTTCTAGGGCTTTAGAGTTAACAGGTTTTAGGGTTGGGGTTCAAGGGTTTGGGGGGTTTAGGGCTTGAGGGGTTTTAGGGCTGCAAGGTTTATGGGGATTTAGGGTTTAGGGTTGTAGGGCTTTAGGTGCTTTAGGGTTTTAGGGTTTGGCGATTTAGGGCTTTTAGGGCTGTGTGGGTTTTCGGGTTTCACGGTTTAGGGCTACAGGGCTTTTAGGTTTTTTCTAGGTTCTAGGGCTTTAGGGGTTTAGGGTTTTACGGCTTTATCGGTTGTACGGTTTAGGGTAGCGCGCTAGGGTTGAGGGCTAGGAGCTTAGGTTTTGGACGATGCCCGAGTCAGGGCAAACCTCCTCAAGATGATCTCCTGAAGACTTTTGAGGGTTTGGGGAAAGAAAGCGAAGTCACCCTAAACCCTAAACCCTAAACCCTAAATTACCCCAAAAATCCTAAACCCCAAGCCCTAAACCCCAAACCCTAAACCCTAAACCCTAAACCCTAGACTTCACATGAGGTACTGTGCGTCAGAGGGCGAGGTGTGCCCATGCTCTGGCAAAGTCTTCTTCGGGCGGAAGTTTGACAACGACAAGGCCCCCGCCGCCAGCTTGGAAGCTCCCCTGTTTCTCAGGATGTTTAGGGTTTAGGGTTTAGGGTTGAGGGTTTAGGGTTGAGGGTTTCTCAGGATGAGGTCTAGGGGTTTGTAGTTTTGAGAGGGGTTTTAGGGTTTTGGAGGGTTTGTATAGGGTTTCCAGGGTTTTGTTCGGTTTATGGGGTTTATGTGGTTTTGACGGGGTTCATTAGGAGGGGTTATAGGGTTATATGAGGGTATATGGAGTTTACCCACCGTAAGTGGGCATCAAAGACAGAGAGGCCTTGCACCAAGTCCCCGTCCCGAACGTCTGCTGGGTTTAGGGTTTAGGGTTTAGGGTTTAGGGTTTAGGGTTTAGGGTTTAGGGTTTAGGGTTGAGGGTTTGCTCAAAGCCCGAGTGCGGCCTGGGTTTTGCCAGGTCAGGGGGTGGCCTTGCACCCAGGGCTTCGGGTCTCGGATCAAAACCGCACTCAAGACAGCAACCAGCATACCCAACAGTTCAGGTAGATTTTCCTGCTCGATGACGGGTATCTTACATTTTTTTACGCAGGGGGCGGTAGCCCCTAAACCCTGAACCCTGAACCCTAAACCCTAAACCCTAAACCAGGATGGCGACAAGCTGGAACTGTCTGAGATGGTACTGGCACAGTGCCTCGGTTCGCAGCAAGCAAGCTGGGCCGGCTTCTTGGGGGGGTTCGTCGGCGGAGCTCCAGGGGTCCTTTTAGGGTTTAGGGTTTAGGGTTTAGGGTTTAGGGTTTAGGGTTTAGGGTTTAGGGTTTAGGGTTTAGGGTTCCGGTCGACGTCTGGCTTCTAGACCTTGTTTGGCAGCGGTTTGCAGCACTTACTTCGTCACAACGGCGAAAGGGCCTTCCCAGAGCCATCCGAAGCATCCTGAGTTTCAGCACGCCCCAGACATCTTGCTGAGCCACTAAACCCTAAACCCTAAACCCTAAACCCTAAACCCTAAACCCTGAGCTTCTTGTGAAGGGGAAGTGTGGGATATAAATTCACATCAGACGCCCGAGTCCCCCAAAACTTGACGGGGTTCTTGGCCAGGAAATTGGGCGAACCAGGTTGTCTTTCGGGGTCCCTTCAACGGTCATGTTGGGTTTAGGGTTTCAGAATGGGGGGTTTTGGGGGGTTTAGGGTTTATCGGTTTTAGGGTTTAATATACTGTTTTTTTGTTTATGGTTTAGGGTTTGGAAGGGGGGAAAGAGGTACCAGTCTCCTGTTTCCCATTAAGAAGAAGAAAGAGACGCCTGTAAAGCCTGTAGCAAGGTACCGCATGCAGGAGGTCCATGGAGACATCGCCCGGGCCTTGGTGACCTAGGGTGCTGTAGGGTTTGGGGTTTGGGGGTTTTGTTTGGGGGGTTGTGGGTGTAGGGTTTAGGGTTTAGGGTGTAGGGTTTAGGGTTTAGGGTTTAGGGAAATTGTAGATGGCTTCGGGTCCCAAACAACGCGTGGGCCGAACCTTTTTGACCGAGTTTTGACGGAGTTGTTTTCCTCTAAAAACTTCGGTTCGCATTGCTCAACCCTAAACCCGAAACCTTGAACTTCCTTAAACCCTAAATCCTAAGCCCTAAGCCCTAAACCCTAAACCCTCAACCCTAAACCCTACACCCCCCTTTCTTGTTTTGGGGGGTGCCTGGCCCCTGGGGAGCATTTTTTCAGGGCTCCCGGGGGCCCTCTTTTACGGTTTAGGGTTTAGGGTTTAGGGTTTAGGGTTTAGGGTTTAGGGTTTAGGGGCGTAGACACCCATGAGCCTTGGCCCAACCTTCGCAGCCCCGAGCTCCTAGACCATAAGCTTCTGGATTACCTAAACCCTACACCCTACACCCCACACCCTAAACCCTAAACCCTAAATCGAACTACCTAGACGCTACACCCCGAGCCCCTTAACCCTGGAGCCGAAACCCCCTTATAGGGTTTCGGGAGATAGGAATCCTCGAAGGGTATGGTGCCGTGGGGGATCATTTGGGTGGGCTTCTCTTAACTCGTTTGGGCTTCGGTTAGGGCTTAGGGTTTAGGGTTTAGGGTTTAGGGTTTAGGGTTTAGGATTTAGGGTTTAGGGTTTAGGGTTTGAGGGTTTCGGGCCGGGGGGGTGGGGATGTCTTCTGATAGCAGCGATAGCAAGACACCGTACCACATAGATAAATCACATACATTGAAAGCCTGCGCAGCCGCCTTTTTTGATTGAAACCCTAAAGCCTAAACCCTAAACCCCACACCCTGAACCCTAAACCCAACCCTAAACCTTAAGCCCGGCCTCTCAAAAAAACACCCAGAACCCTCTGCCCAGGCCTGCACCACCTCTGGATTTCAGGGGGATCCTCAGATCAACCGGCCAAAGCAGTGCCTCTGCCAGGCCTCAAAGGGGTTTAGGGTTTGGGGTTTAGGGCTTAGGGTTTAGGGTTTAGGGTTTGGGGTTTGGGGTTTGGGCTTTAGGGTTTAGGGTTTAGAGCTTTAGGGTTTAGGGGTCAGCTGGTCGGGGATTCTTTTGAGGGTGGTTCTACTTCATTTGAGCGCGGAGGGGAGCCTGAAACTCCCAAATGGCGTGAAGATCCTTCGGAGCCTGGGGCTGGGAGTCTATCAGCTGCCGCGTGGATCGGAGCGCTTCCCAGCCCCTGAAAGCATCCCTCCAATCCATCGGCCCAGGAACCAACCCTAAACCCCCAAACCCCCAAACCCCTAAACCCCTAAACCCCTATAACCCCTATAACCCCTATAACCCCTATAACCCCTATAACCCCTATAACCCCTAAACCCCTAAACCCCTAAACCCCGAAACCCCTAAACCCCTAAACCCCTAAACCCCCAAACCCTGAACAGCCCGAATGTCAAGTCCAGTGGCCTGCTCTCCACCAAAATCCCAAAAGAACTGTGGCACCCCGCCAACACCCGAAAAAGCCCACAACCAATTGCATGCCTAGATATTCAAAACAAGAACTTTACTCCTCCCCCCCCCCCCCGGTTTAGGGTTTAGGGTTTAGGGTTGGTTTAGGGTTTAGGGTTTAGGGTTTAGGGTTTAGGGTTTAGGGTTTAGGGCTTAGGGCTTAGGGTTTAGGGTTTAGGGTTTAGGGTTTAGGGTCCAGGGTTTGGGGTTTAGGGTTTAGGGTTTAGGGTTTATATAGGGCAACATGGGAGGTAGTCCATGGACTGTTGCCTCGGAGAGAAGACCCCTCTCAGCCCCAACAATGCCACCGACACCCCAAACTCCTTCATCTTGACCCCACGCCGATGAGCCCCTAGGCCACTAAACCCTGAACTCTACGCCTACCTTAAACTCTTAAACCCTTAGACCCCTAGACCCCCAGACCCTAAACTCAACCGTTAACCCTTAAACCCTTAAACCCTTAAACCCTCAAACCCTCAAACCCTCAAACCCTCAAACCCTCAAACCCTTCAAACCCTTCAAACCCTCTAAACCCTAAAAACCCTTAAAACCCTAAAACCCCTCAAAAACCCTAAATACCCTACATACCCTAAAAACCCTAAAATCCCAAAAACCCTTCAAACCCTTCAAACCCTAAACCCTAAACCCTAAACCCCTTAAACCCCCCCAAAACTCGAGTCCGCAGGCCATGGTGGGCGGGCCGGCTCCGAAGAGTCCAGCGGAGGCCATTTAGGGTTTAGGGTTTAGGGTTTAGGGTTTAGGTTTTAGGGTTTAGGGTTTAGGGTTTAGGGGTGCAGCAGTTGGGGCTGAAAGGCAAGCGGCAGGAGTCCTGGGGGTTTTTAGGGTTTCTTGTTGTTGTGCAGGGTTTGGGTCCCGTAAACCCTAAACCCTGTTGACCGAAAGTTGTTACCGAGCTTGACGGACTTGTGACCGAGCTTTAAACCCTAAACCCTAAACCCTAAACCCTAAACCCTAAACCCTAAACCCTAAACCCTAAACCCTAAACCCTAAACCCTAAACCCTGAACCCTGAACCCTGAACCCTGAACCCTGAACCCTAAACCCTAAACCCTAAACCCTGCCTTTTTGGAACTTAGGCTCGGCTCGTAGGGTGGCTTGAGGCCTCCGGCCTGTTGGGGCTTCCCGGGGCCTTTTCGGGCTTCCTGGTTTGTTTGGGGCTTATAGAAATTGTATAGGGCTTGGGTCCCAATAACGTTTTGAACGAAACGTTTTGAACGAAATGGTTTGAACGAAACGTTTTGACCGAAACGTTTTGACCGAACGTTTTATGTTTTGGAACTTAGTTTTTTTGCTTTTTGTGATATGGTAGGGCTCCTCAGTGCGCGCGCCGCGTGCCCGTGTGCTGGAAGCTGTCCTACCTCGTCTAGAATCTGCTGCCAGAACCTCTGAGAGGTTCCAGAGAGCCCCCCCAAGGGCTCCCCAGAGCCCAGAGCCCCCTATTCTCCGCACCGCTCAGACCCTCCCTTCTTGCAGCCTTTGCGGGGGCTTTGGGGGGGCTCGGGGGGCTCTGAGGCGGTTTGGATCATTGGCTTAAACTCAGCTGTTTAGACAAATGTCGGTGAAATTCTGGGGCTGGGGCTGGGGCAGCGCGAACCTAGAAACGGCTTGGATTAATTTACTTAAGCTGGGCTTGTTAGCTGTTTATACAAATGCTGGGGGGAGCCTAGAGGCGGCTTGGATTAACATACTTAAGCTCGGTTTGTCGATAGTCGGTTTGCCAAAAGCGATTGGAGCCAATGTACTTCAAGTCGGCTTGCCAGCTGTTTAGACGAAGAACATGGGAAATTCAAAGTGATGCCACAGAGCCCCTCCGAATGATTAACTTGCAAGGTTCGGGACCCAGCGCCCCTCCGAATTTCAAACCTGCAAAGGTTCGGGACTGATTCCCAAAAAGTTTTAATCGAAATGTCTTGACCGAAACGTTTTTGACTGAAACGTTTTGACCGAAACGATTTTTTTGAACCTAGGTGCACACCTTTGGGTTGGGAGGGGAGGGGGTCGTAATTTGGATCCTAATTCTCCGGGGCAGTTTTTGGTGCCTTGTTGGCATCGGTGGACTCCCGAAACCTTTTGTTGGGCTTCGAGGCCTTCTTGTGGCCTTTAGGCCTTTACGTGCTTGGGGCTGAATTTGGCTTAAATTGGAGGTTGGGGAGGCCTAATGGGCTAAAGTTTGGAGCCTGAAGGGGGGGGGGATCTAATTTCTGGCTTAACTTGGGGTTTGAGGGCTAATTTGGCTTAATTTGCGCCTGGGGCCGAGTTTGGAGCCTGGGGTAAGGGTGCCTCGAGCGGGCCAGGAAAGGGTTGGACGAGGTGAGGCAGGGGAGGGGTTGCCTTTTTTTGGATCCAGAGGTTTAAATACATTGGGCATTTGGCCTCAAAGTCAGCTGCTTAGACAAATAACCTGGGAAATTCACAATGATATCACATACAATTTCTATTTATTTTGTCTTGAGGCTTTACAGAAATTGTAAATGGTTTGTGTCCGGAGTTTCTTGCCGTGTTTTGCCGGGTTTGGGGTCATTTTGTCATTTTCGGCTGAGTTTTTGTTTTTTTGGAAGGATGAAGGATCATTGTACGAGCTGCTCGTAATGAATCACATACAATTTGTATTTTATCCTGGCCTTCAGGGGTTTGGGGGGTTTGGTGATGTACTTGCTTTCGTTTGGGCAGTTTTGGGGCAGCGGATCCTTGTGCAGCGCTGACTTGAATAGACAATTCGCTTTGCAAATTCAAACTGATACGCTGTCAGTTTCATTGGTATACGTAGCTTGAACAGTCAGGGAACGCGGCAGCCCAAATTCGAACCTCCAGCCCAACACAAGAAGAGCAGTTGAGGAACCCTGGGCCAACACGCACCGCACTCCATCCCCCCCCCCCCATGACGGTAATGGGCTTTTGGGTGTTGATTTTAGTTTATGTTGATTTTTGCTCCCTAAACCCCAAACCCCAAACCCCAAATCCCAAACCCTAAACCCTAAACCCCAAACCCTCAACCCTAAACCCTGAACCCTGAACCTTGAACCCCAAACCCCAAACCCCAAACCCCAAACCCCAAACCCTAAACCTTAAACCCTAAGCCCAAGCCCCAAACACTAGACAGGATGGCCCAGCGACCTTGTGCGCGAACGAGGGGGAGATGTGGCCGGCTCAGCTCCCTTTTGCTGTTTCTTGGTGCGAGGGCTTCGGTCTTGGGTGCTATACACTCCCCTTGATTTACTTGCTTAAGAACTGCAAAATCAAAAAGAATAGAGATCCCCTATCTTGTCCTTACAATTATAAGCAAAAGTTGCGTGTAGGGAGATCCCATGATCCCTAGGTCCTGCCTGAGCAGCGGATTGCCTAAACGCGTTACGGGCTCCTGCTATCAGTAGACCGACCGTCTCCGAACTAACTCAGGGTTTAGGGTTTGGGGTGTAATTTAGGGTTAGGATGGTAGCTGGCTAGGGCCAGGCATAGACCCCTTTCGTTCAATGCATGTCGGCCCCAAGGCAATTTGGAGTCTGCAAAATGCCTAGGCCCTAAACCCTAAACCCTAAACCCTAAACCCGAAACCCGAAACCCGAAACCCTAAACAATAAACCCTAAACCCTAAACCCTAAACCCTAAACGAAGCCTTCTGGAAGCCAAGGTGCCACTGCCAAGGGAAGGCCTACTACGGCCGCAAGTTCTCGCTGGGCAAGGACCTTCAACCCTAAACCCTAAACCCTAAACCCCAAACCCTAAACCCTAAACCCTAAACCCTAAACCCTAAACCCTAAACCCTAAACCACCCCTTTTGTTACACAACGCCGTGGGTGGGTTCAGGTTTAGGGAGCGCTAAAGAGCAACACGTACCCGTACCCTGCGTGACCCTAACACTTTCTTAGAATTCTGCAAGGGTATATGGAGTGGGAGCAGGGTGTACATGAAGGTTGTGGTGCGTAGAGCTCCATATTGTGGGGGTGTCTTTTCCGGGATACTAGTTATAACAACCCTGCTTCATATATCAGGGATGAAAAGAGTAGTGAAATGAGACGGATGCCATTCTACCAAGCCCTAAACCCTCAACCCTCAACCCCCAAACCCTAAACCCTAAACCCTAAACCCTAAACCCTAAACCCTAAATCCCCACTGTGCAGGCGCCACGGATCTTGAGCTTGGCGGAGACGGTCAAGTCCGTGTACCGCGCGCAGCACGCGGCGGGCCCAGTCATTTTAAGGATTAGGGATTTGGGATTCAGGGTTTAGGGTTTAGGATTTAGGGTTTAGGGTTAGGGTTTCGGGTTTAGGGTCTTTGGTAGGGTGGAGGACCCCAACAAGCATCCTAATTAGATTTTGTCAGCCTCGAACAGTCTGATATAGCCCTTGTAAAGATCGCGAAAAAAAACCCCTTATACACCCACTACCCGAATATAACTTGTAAGGACCTTATAAAGATATCCTTGTGTACCTGGGAAGCCCCCAAACATAGCCCCTTACATGAGATGAAGAGGCGCCACTGACTGCTAGACCTGGACTGTTCTTATTCCTCACGCCAGCGACTCTTAGGAACGCTGTGTCCTAAGCCCTAAAACCCTAAAACCCTAAATTCCTAAAAACCCTAAAACCCTAAATCCCTTAAACCCTAAGACCCTAAAACTAACACACCCGAAGCCCTAAAACGTCGTGGGCTTGAGCACATCCTGATTCTTGTTCTTCGAGCTTGCCTAAGGTTGCGGTGTAAAAGTGAGAGTGACAAAAGTTGTTCCCCTAAACCCTAAACCCTAAACCCTAAACCCTAAACCCCCTGCTAAGCCACCCTCAAAAATAGGAGTTGGCCACTGTTTCATCGGGAGTTTTAATACTCGGACCCAGAGCCCTTATTCTCCATTGCTCAGGGGTTTCGCCTTTGAACCAAAAAGGGGCACCCTTTTTGTTCCTCCTCGTGGGGTTCCCTTGGGTCTAGTATATCTAGGGCCCAGAACGCCACGTAAACCTAAGGATCCTACAAACAGGGTTTTTCGGATCCCCCCTTGTAGGGGCCCTGGTACCCCAATAGTAGGATCCTTACGTTTATGCGGGTTTTGTTTGGCCCCTAAATCTTCCAACCCGTTCACGGACTCATTAGGACGAGGACCGGGTCGGCTCAGTTTTTTGTCATTGGGCTTTGGTTCCGCATCGAAGGCGCCGATGTCGACTCTACACCTGGAGCCCTAAACCCCAAATCCCAAACCCTAAACTCTAAACCCTAAACCCCAAACCCCAAAGCCTAAACCCTAAACCCCAAATCGCGAAACTTGAGAAACTAAGGTGTCGGGGCAGATTCGTTGCTCTCCTACCGGCTTCGGAGGCTGGATTCCGCCTGGCACCCTCAAAACCTCTCAAAAGAGGAGAAACGTCGGTTTAGGGTTTAGGGTTTAGGGTCTAGGGTCTAGGGTCTAGGGTCTAGGGTCTAGGGTCGAGGGTTTAGATGTAAACGACCAAAAGCAATTCGTATGCCCAAACCCTGCCCAAATCCCCACCCAGCGCCATCACCACCAGCCCCAAGATGTCACAGAGCCCCAAGAAATTCAACCGAACTCCCCCCAAAGTCCCCACAGAGCAACAACCGAAACCCGCCCAAAGCGATGGACGTGCACTCTATACAATTTCTATAGACCCTAAACCCCGTTTAGGGCTTAAGGTTTAGGGTTTAGTGTTCAGGGTCAGCTCAAAAACACGCTCTCCTATCATAGGTTCTTTGGAGCCCTGGAAACCCTGACCACAACGTCTAACGTTGTTTAGGGTTTCGGGTTTTTGTTGCGGCTTCGGGTTTCCTTTTTTTTCCCGAAATCCCAAGCCACTCCTGAAGGTGATCCCTTGGTGGGAGCTTCCAAACACTGCTTCTGCCAACAGCTGCATGTGTGAGCCTTCATGGGACATCTGGCAGCATGCTTTACATGAAGTTGGTCTGAAAACACTTGCGACGAATCAAACGAATGAACCATTACAACTCTTTGTTTACATATGTTACAATTACATGACAATCTCCTTTTTGTGAAAATTCAATATTTTGTGTTTTTTCTCATGATATGTCATTCTGTGGAATTCGACTTGTATGGTAGAAATCTACTAGCCAAGAAATGATTATGACATCTCTATTTTAGATATCCAATGGCACCATTACTATATTCCAATTATTACTGCCCTTTGCTAGGTAGGGGCTTTGAGTTTTTGTTCTTTTTTTCTATTCTTTTTTTACTTTCTTAAGAATCTTTATTCGAGAGATGCTATTATATGATGAATATTTTAATGAATACAAAATTTTGCGTGTATTATTCTCTTTCTTTTTCATTTCCGAATATTCAGAAGATAGTTTATATTTGGATATTCTTATGTTCGGATTATATTTATAAAATTTCATTGCGGAATATTTTCATCTTATTATCTGATGGGATAAAGATTTTTTTCGTGATTCATTCTCGATATTGGGATTTCTGAATATTCATTCAGATTCATTGTAGATTATAATATGATATTTTATTGATATTAATGAAATCGGGAATTTATATTCTTATTTATCTATTATGATTCTTTACTTTTGG